>JASANB010001624.1:0-79819 GCA_030248155.1 Sabatieria punctata
CCTTTCAACCAAACACACAACACAATTTACACTGTCTCAGATTGTACACTGTTTCGAGCGTTTAACCATAATTTAGACTGCTTACACGTTCCAATCACTACGTTTGCAACCCACCGTAGTTTTAGTCGCAAAATACTCGGGGGCAATTTCAGTTGCATTTTAGTTGCATTTTTGTTGGGCACTGACCCCGCGCGCATTGGGAAAACTCCGAAAACTTGGTGTACCACTGTGTACAGCGTACCGCACGTCCTCACCGTTTCCTTCCGTTTTTCTGGGGAGGCGATTTGTATACGCGCCAAAAAAGTCAGTTTGTCAGCCCAAAATGTCGTACCCCGGCAGAATCGACCGACGCAAGATCATTCACACCGCTCAGAAGTGTCTTAGAGACGGCTGGCGTTTGCGAGAGTATGTGCGTTCTGTGCTACAGAACGGTGTCGGCCGCTACGTCTGTCAACTCCAACGACTGACCATTGTTTTTGACAAGAACAGGAAGATTCATTCGAAGTGAGGAAGTTCATAGAGGAGGACCTGCTGATTTCGCGCATCGAAACCCCGGAGTGGCAGTTTACTTGGAGCCGCGACGGAAGAAAAGTCCTTTTATGGTTGGCGAGTATCTGAATGGCAGAAAAGTTGAAGTTAAGCTGAGACATTTCGATCGAACCCAATTGAAACAGTGGACCAACTATTTGAGAACCAGAAGCGGTCAGCGCATTGTCACCTTCGAACAGGTGGGTGGATGGGCTTTTTGAGCGAATTCAGGGAATGTTTTTAAAATCGCTCTTTCACCGAAATCTTTGTTAGCAACTCGGCATTTTTTTCTCAACCGACTTGGATGAAGCTTATTTTAATGATTGATAGATGAATTCGTGACAAATTGATGAAATTTTTGTTAAGATACCCTACTTAGTTCCTCAGGAATTCCCCGCAAAGTCAAAACAGAGACTTTTCCTTTGGATAAGCGCGATTTTTATTATTACAGTTATGTCTCGTTAATCCGAACCTCGTTAATCCGGATATTCGTCCTCCGGACAAGATTAGGCCAGCTCCCAATTTTCCCCCCATGTTATATGACACGTTACGGGCCCCAACTTGTATGGTAAAATTCGTTAATTCGGATTTGGTTAATTTGGACAAACGCATGCGCAATTCAGGTGTGAATTTTCAATTGAATAATGCTTTTCGTAGAGTTTCAGAATGTGCTTATTTCTGCCTTTTAGGAGCTATAATCAGCTGAAATAAGCTTTTGGCTTTTGATTCAAAAACCTGTTATGCAGGCCTTTGAGCCGAAAAACAGTGTTTTAGCTTTGATTCGTTAATCTGGAAATTCCCTAATCCGGACAAAATTGGCCGGGCCAACTTGTCCGGATTAACGAGACATGACTTTATTCCGTTGCACTTCATAGTAAAACAGGCTCCCACTGCTGATGGCTAACGTGAGGAGGCTTTACGGTGACACATCAACTCAGTTACTTCAATCAGGGACTTATCGCCCTTTAAGTACCATCATACAGTCAGGCACTTAACGCCGTTTATGGTACCACCGACACCATATAAGGTACCGGTACCTAGGGTAGTGGTACCATATATGGTGCCCACACGTTCGGCGACTGTGGTGGCACCAATGGTACCCCTACCCATGGCCTTGGGTGCCGGTACCATATATGGTACGAAATCTGAACAGAGTGGTACCATGTATGGTACCGGTAACAACGCGAAGGTAGGGGTACCATATATGGTACGAAATCTGAACAGAGTGGTACCATCATACATGTAACAGGGAGGTCTGGGGTCTGCCTCCCCACCCGAAATATGCCAGACCCCCCGGTATGGGCCCCCCCCCCCCCCGAGACGATTTCACCGACCCCCCTCCGATTTTTCTGGCAAGTAAATTTTCGAGCAAATTTTTGCAATTTTTTACAATTTCACACACAAAAATTGCCAAAATCGCCTGCAAAAGAGCACTTTTTAGCTGTATTTCAGCCCAAATTAGCGATTTTTGGCAATTTTTAGCCGAAAAAATTGCGATTTTTTCGATTTTTGAGCGTTTTTTAGTGCCCACCCCCTCCCCCAAAATTTTGGCTCAGACCCCCCGGTCGGCGCCAGACCCCCCCCCCCCAACCCCCTCCCCCGATCGGCGGATGACCTGTTACATGTATGGGTACCATGTATGGTACCGGTAACAACGCGAAGGTAGGGGTACCATATATGGTACCACCACAGGCCCACTTATATGGTTGGTGTCGGTACCATAAACCGCGTTAAGTGCCTGACTGTCATACATGTGCATGAGGGAGTCCGGGGGTCGGGGACGAAAGTAGAATTCTACTAAATGCTTCCAGAAGCTGTTAGGAAGCCTCCCGGTGCATTTTTAAAGCCACAGAAATCAATTTAGTTAACTACGCACTAAACCTCCATTTTTTCGCCGAAAATTTCGATTTTTTGACAAGATTTTGGTTGGAAAACTAGTTTTCACGCAGTTTTAATAAAAAATTAATTTATACGAAAATTATGATTTTTAGACAAAAATTTTGCCCGAAATTCAAATTCTCCCGCCTAAACTTTAATTTTCCCGCCAACATTTGAATTTCCCACTGAAAATTTGCACCTATAGCCACGGCATCTACGCATGGAGACCTGGCTGTCCTCTGAGCTGCCGACCATGCACAGGTATGAGCACCATATATGGTCAGCCGAAGGGGATGGGGCTTGGGGGTCTGGCGCCGGCCGTTGGGTCTGATCCCAAATTCTAGGGAAGGGGTTGGGCTCAAAAAGCGCAAAAATGGTAATTTTTTGGCTAAATATCGTCAAAAATCGGTAATTCAGGCTCAAGTACAGCTAAAAAGGCAGGCGATTTTAGCAATTTTAGTGTCTGAAATTGTAAACAAATCGCAAAAAATTGCTCAAAAAATTATTTGCCAGAAAAAATTGGAGGGGGATGTCAGAAAAATCGTCCTGTGACGTCTGGCCTAAGTTGAGTGGGGGAGGAGCAGACCCCCTGTTACATGTATGGCACCACTCTCTTCAGATTTCGTACCATATATGGTAGTTAGTGGTACCGTATATTGTGCCGGCACCCATGCTCATGGGAAGAGGTACTATGTACTGTGTCAGTAGAATAAACGGCGTTATGTGTCTTACTGTGCTTAACCAGCAAAGTCTCTTCGGCCCTCAGCAGTAGAAATTTGTTTTTTTTGTCTGAATAAAAAAAATTTCAACAATTTATCTCTTCACCCAATCGATTGAGATTTCCGGTTGCTTCCGTAAGAAATCTGCTAGGTTGCTTGCGTTTTACGGACCTATACATATAAATTACAGTTTAACCTGTCCAAGTACGAAAGGGTTGGGAATGATGCACCAGGGCAACATTCGGGGGGGGGTAAAACTGTACAAAACCTCTCTAAGTTGGGTGTCAAATAATTCGTATTTGTATAGCAATATGGGCGCTTTTTGGACTTTTTTGTACCCTTTCCGATTTTTTCCGGCCCAAGTATGCCATGCCACCGGCTAATATTACTGGTATCAATTATCTAAAAATCTTTAAACTTCGATCGAATATTTTTACCTTTAGGAAGCTATTTTTGTCTCAATTTTGCAGAAATTGTTCTTTCTACAACCAACCAACCAAAATACAAATTAACAATCTACCCTACCCCGAACTTAGGGGTCTCGGAATTTATCGGAACTTTTGTTAAATTATTAAAAAAACTTAAGCTGAGGTGAGACAAGTCTGAGATGCGATTATAAATGGTATGCATGCGTCAACTATTTGAAGGTGAAAATCAGGTTATTCAAAAATTATATGCCTTTTTTGAAAAAGTTCCTAATTCCGAATAATTCCGATTCCGATCGGAACCAAAAATTTGGGTCCGGTCGTTCGCTGGCTGAGCCCCCATCTTATACATGTAACAGGTTGTTAGCCGATGGAAGAAGCTGGGTGAGGGTCCGGCGCAAACCGGGGGAGGTCTGAGCCCAAATTTATTGTGGATCGGACACAAAAAACGTCCAAAAATCGCAATTTTAGGTTTGAAAATCGTCGCAAATCGCTAAGTTTGGCTCCGTAGAGCTGAAAAGTGCTCTTTCCGGTATTTGCGGATAATACTTGCGGATTATCCGGTATTTTAACCGGATAGGGGTAGGGTAGGTTGTTAATTTGTATTTTGGTTGGTTGTAGAAAGAACAATTTCTGCAAAATTGAGACAAAAATAGCTTTCCTAAAGGTAAGAATATTCGATCGAAGTTTAAAGATTTTTTAGATAATTGATACCAGTATTATTGGCCGGTGGCATTACGTACTTGGGCCGGAAAAAATCGGGAAGAGTACAAAAAAGTCCAAAAAACGCCCATATTGCTTTAAAATACGAATTATTTGACCGGATAATACGTAAAAAATACCGGATAGTGTTTTTGAGCTTAAAAAAAAAAAAACCAGATTCTCCGGTATATACCGGATTATGGTTGTATGGTACCACTCCGTTCAGATTCATCCCGTATATATATGGTACCGGCACCCATGGGTAGGGGTACCATATGGTACGATCACCATATATGGTATCACTAGCCTAATTACCGGTAGCATATATGGTGGCAGTAGCATAAAGGGCGTTAAGTGCCAGACTCATACATGGGCCGGAGGCTTTCCCACCCCCAACTTGAAGCCGAGTTTTGTTCCTGACCCCATCCACCAAAAATCGCCGCAATCCCCCAAACCGGCAGGCCCACCCCCAAATTTTCGGATTTGGACTACCCCAACCCACTTTTCCGGCCTACGTGTGACCAGACTGTATTAGAGACAGATATTGATGGTTTGTTCTAGGATTGGCGCACCGAGAACCCGTCCATCCAAGGTATGTGGCACCCGTTTCTGCACCAATCCACCCAACTGAACGTGACCGAATTTCCTTCTGCAAAGTTCAGCACATTCAAAAGCAGCGAGTTAACGGCTACTGAGACTGTTCTGGACTTGGTGGCTAAACTGAAAACTCAGAGGATCGATCAACAACTCAATCAAGAACCATCAAAGCCTGAAACTACCGCTGATAGTAGTAGGATATAGGTATTATTAGTTAGCGATTATTTGATTTTTGTCGTCTTGTTTAGTCAGCTTGAATAAATAAACTTCTAATCGGCGTCGTTTGACTGTTTTTCGTACGGTTTACTGACCTGGCCGCTTTATCTTTATCAAACAATTTAGATATGAAAAAATTATTGCCTAAGCGGATGGTTGCCTTGTATGCAAGTGATTGGCCACGTGATCTTGATAACCAGTTACGGTTATGTTTCAAAATTGGCCGTCCGTTTATATACTACTTGTAGTAATTTGTGTAAAGGCTGGTCCGGAGGTTCTGGGTTATCGTTATCCGTTAGAAAAACCTTCCCAGACCATCACTTGACTAGTCTTTTTGTTTAATGAACTTTTTAGTGCCATCTCTGAATCCGACCTAATTAGTTGCTAGTCTTTTTGTTTAATGAACCTTTTTAGTGCCATCACTGAATCCAACCTAATTAGTTGCTATGGCAATCTCTAATACGCTTTGCTTTTCACTTTTACTCCTGTCTATAGCGTTGGTGACCTTTGTCTAATCAAGCGTAAGAGAGATGTACTCATTTTCAGTCCAATCGGTCAGGTCGGTTGGTAGGGAATTTTTGCACAGTAAAACTTAAACCTTTTCTGCACGTAGACGCGGCGCGGAGTATTTAAAGTCAGCCACGTTGACAGAGTTGTTTACTGCGTTTTTGTGCACGTAGCTCCTCTCTCTTCTTTCAGGTGTCGCACTCCCCAATGGCGCGCTCTCTCATATTCCGTCAGGTATTTTTTGCTTTTTTTACTGGCTTCTAGTTTACTTATGCAGTCAGGGAAGCGATTTGTTGGATCTTCTTGCAACCAAACCATCAAAGCGCAGTCATTTCGGCTGAAAGGGGCTTCATACTGTAACAGGTCCATCGCCGAGGGGCGGGGGCGTTGGGGGTCTGGCAAAAGCGGCGGGGGTCTGAGCCCAAATTTTGGGAGGAGGTTGGACCCTATTTTGATGTTTCTGCAATTAACAAGCATTTTAGAATAGTTTCTAAGATAAAATATATCTGCAATATACTGTAGCTTGTTTGTGTCCACTAGAACTGCTGTAAAGAAGTTAAGCAAAAGCGAAATTGTCCATTAGTAGCGGTTCGTGGATAGACTAATGAGCAAACTCTATTAGGTACTTTTTGCAAAGACGACTCCTAGCCTAGTCTAGCAAAAAATTACCATTTACAGACGAACTGCTTTTATTCTAAACAGGTCACGCGCAAGCAGACTGAAACAATAAATATTCCACGAGCCAGCCAAACAAAAAGAAAAAAACAAAATTGACTTGCATGAATAACTCGAACAGACAAAGAAACGTACAGACACAGTCAGTCAGTCAGTCAGTCAGTCAGTCAGTCAGTCAGTCAGTCAGTCAGTCAGTCAGTCAGTCAGTCAGTCAGTCAGTCAGTCAGTCAGTCAGTCAGTCAGTCAGTCAGTCAGTCAGTCAGTCAGTCAGTCAGTCAGTCAGTGACCTACCCTTGCACGACGTAGCGACCGAGAAAACCTCCTCTCCATAGGCTTCCAGAGCCACTTCGTCCTGCATTTTCCAGGCCCTCGCATCTCTGACCAGCCGTCTCCACTCCTTGGAGACAAACTCAATCTTCATCTTTCCAGCCAACTCAGTTAAATTGGTATCGTTGAGATAGCTCAAGATCTTCCATTTAAGACAGTCCGGCAAAGCAGCCAAATCGGCCATTCTGGGGCCACCGCAAGCAACAACAGACAACGGCCACTTTAGTCCTAATGAGGAATAGCACCTGAAGGTCCCTCTCGACCGTCTCAAAGACCGGGTCGATTATCAGCGCTTTCCGAGTGGTGGCGCAAGCCAGAAGATAGGTGTATGTGCTGGAGGCTTGCTCATACAACTACAACAAATCAATGGCACCTGTTATTATAGGGCGCTTAATTATGGATGCTTTTTCCGCCCACTCCGCTATTCAAGACCTTCGAGCAGCTATACATAATGACTGTTTGACACGAGACTACTCCCCCGCCGCGGCCTCCTAACTATTACCGAGCAGACCAAAGTTGAGCGCCGACCGAAATTGATTTTTTGGCGCCCCGGGGAGAACAGCAGACCCAACGACTTAGTAGTAGAAGCTCTGATAGAGTTTGGCAGCCAGCAGAAGATATGAGAACTATCTACTGTACAAAGTAGTTTTGGCGCCAATTTTCTTTGGACTATATTTAAATGGTCTAGTTGGTTTTGGCTAATTTGCAGTGAGCGAGGGTGTGCGCTTGAGTTATGCAGCTGACATGTAACAGGGGGTCTGCCCCCCACCCGACTCAGGCCAGCCAGACCCCCCGGTTGGGGATCTCCTACTCCCCCGAGACGATTTCGTCGACCCCCCCTACGATTTTTCTCTCGTAATTTTTTGAGCAAATATTTACGATTTTTTTTTACAATTTCAGACGCAAAAATCGCCTGCAAAACTTTTTAGCTGTATTTCAGCCAAAATTAGCGATTTTTCGAGATCTTTAGCTAAAAAATTGCGATTTTTTCGATTTTTGAGGTCTTTTAGTGCCCAACGCCCCTTCCAAAATTTTGGCAGAGACCAGACCCCTCAACCCCCTCCCCCTTCGGCGGATGACCTGTTACATACATGATACATATACATACATACATATTTTGGGCTTTTCAAACCCAAATTACCTAGGGTTCGGTAACCCTATTTTAGACCCTAGAAACCGGTATCGGACTCCGGAGCCCTGTTTTGGCCCTCTAAAACCTTAATTGGGGTTCCCAAACCCTGTTTAAACCTTAATCAGGGCTTCTGGAACCGTGTTTATGAGTTTAAAACATCAAAATAGGGTCCAACCTCCTCCCAAAATTTGGGCTCAGACCCCCCGGCCGGCGCCAGACCCCCAACGCCCCTGCCCCTTCGGCCGATGACCTGTTACAGTATGAAGCCCCTTTCAGCCGAAATGACTGCGCTTTGATGGTTTGGTTGCAAGAAGATCAACAAATCGCTTCCCTGACTGCATAAGTAAACTAGAAGCCAGTAAAAAAAGCAAAAAATACCTGACGGAATATGAGAGAGCGCGCCATTGGGGAGTGCGACACCTGAAAGAAAGAGAGGAGCTACGTGCACAAAAACGCAGTAAACAACTCTGTCAACGTGGCTGACTTTAAATACTCCGCGCCGCGTCTACGTGCAGAAAAGGTTTAAGTTTTACTGTGCAAAAATTCCTACCAACCGACCTGACCGGTTGGACTGAAAATTGAGTACATCTCTCTTACGCTTGATTAGACAAAGGTCACCAACGCTATAGACAGGAGTAAAAGTGAAAAAGCAAAGCGTATTAGAGATTGCCATAGCAACTAATTAGGTTGGATTCAGTGATGGCACTAAAAAGGTTCATTAAACAAAAAGACTAGCAACTAATTAGGTCGGATTCAGAGATGGCACTAAAAAGTTCATTAAACAAAAAGACTAGTCAAGTGATGGTCTGGGAAGGTTTTTCTAACGGATAACGATAACCCAGAACCTCCGGACCAGCCTTTACACAAATTACTACAAGTAGTATATAAACGGACGGCCAATTTTGAAACATAACCGTAACTGGTTATCAAGATCACGTGGCCAATCACTTGCATACAAGGCAACCATCCGCTTAGGCAATAATTTTCATATCTAAATTGTTTGATAAAGATAAAGCGGCCAGGTCTGTAAACCGTACGAAAAACAGTCAAACGACGCCGATTAGAAGTTTATTTATTCAAGCTGACTAAACAAGACGACAAAAATCAAATAATCGCTAACTAATAATACCTATATCCTACTACTATCAGCGGTAGTTTCAGGCTTTGATGGTTCTTGATTGAGTTGTTGATCGATCCTCTGAGTTTTCAGTTTAGCCACCAAGTCCAGAACAGTCTCAGTAGCCGTTAACTCGCTGCTTTTGAATTTGCTGAACTTTGCAGAAGGAAATTCGGTCACGTTCAGTTGGGTGGATTGGTGCAGAAACGGGTGCCACATACCTTGGATGGACGGGTTCTCGGTGCGCCAATCCTAGAACAAACCATCAATATCTGTCTCTAATACAGTCTGGTCATACATAGGCCGGAAAAGTGGGTTGGGGTAGTCCAAATCCGAAAATTTGGGGGTGGGCCTGCCGGTTTGGGGGGTTGCGGCGATTTTGGTGGATGGGGTCAGGAACAAAACTCGGCTTCAAGTTGGGGGTGGGAAAACCTCCGGCCCATGTATGAGTCTGGCACTTAACGCCCTTTATGCTACTGCCACCATATATGCTACCGGTAATTAGGCTAGTGATACCATATATGGTGATCGTACCATATGGTACCCCTACCCATGGGTGCCGGTACCATATATATACGGGATGAAATCTGAACGGAGTGGTACCATACAACCATAATCCGGTATATACCGGAGAATCTGGTTTTTTTTAAGCTCAAAAACACTATCCGGTATTTTTTACGTATTATCCGGTCAAATAATTCGTATTTTTAAAGCAATATGGGCGTTTTTTGGACTTTTTTGTACTCTTCCCGATTTTTTCCGGCCCAAGTACGTAATGCCACCGGCCAATAATACTGGTATCAATTATCTAAAAAATCTTTAAACTTCGATCGAATATTCTTACCTTTAGGAAAGCTATTTTTGTCTCAATTTTGCAGAAATTGTTCTTTCTACAACCAACCAAAATACAAATTAACAACCTACCCTACCCCCTATCCGGTTAAAATACCGGATAATCCGCAAGTATTATCCGCAAATACCGGAAAGAAAGCACTTTTCAGCTCTACGGAGCCAAACTTAGCGATTTGCGACGATTTTCAAACCTAAAATTGCGATTTTTGGACGTTTTTTGTGTCCGATCCACAATAAATTTGGGCTCAGACCTCCCCCGGTTTGCGCCGGACCCTCACCCAGCTTCTTCCATCGGCTAACAACCTGTTACATGTATAAGATGGGGGCTCAGCCAGCGAACGACCGGACCCAAATTTTTGGTTCCGATCGGAATCGGAATTATTCGGAATTAGGAACTTTTTCAAAAAAGGCATATAATTTTTGAATAACCTGATTTTCACCTTCAAATAGTTGACGCATGCATACCATTTATAATCGCATCTCAGACTTGTCTCACCTCAGCTTAAGTTTTTTTAATAATTTAACAAAAGTTCCGATAAATTCCGAGACCCCTAAGTTCGGGGTAGGGTAGATTGTTAATTTGTATTTTGGTTGGTTGGTTGTAGAAAGAACAATTTCTGCAAAATTGAGACAAAAATAGCTTTCCTAAAGGTAAAAATATTCGATCGAAGTTTAAAGATTTTTTAGATAATTGATACCAGTATTATTGGCCGGTGGCATTACATACTTGGGCCGGAAAAAATCGGAAAGGGTACAAAAAAGTCCAAAAAGCGCCCATATTGCTATACAAATACGAATTATTTGACACCCAACTTAGAGAGGTTTTGTACAGTTTACCCCCCCCCCGAATGTTGCCCTGGTGCATCATTCCCAACCCTTTCGTACTTGGACAGGTTAAACTGTAATTTATATGTATAGGTCCGTAAAACGCAAGCAACCTAGCAGATTTCTTACGGAAGCAACCGGAAATCTCAATCGATTGGGTGAAGAGATAAATTGTTGAAATTTTTATTCAGACAAAAAAACAAATTTCTACTGCTGAGGGCCGAAGAGACTTTGCTGGTTAAGCACAGTAAGACACATAACGCCGTTTATTCTACTGACACAGTACATAGTACCTCTTCCCATGAGCATGGGTGCCGGCACAATATACGGTACCACTAACTACCATATATGGTACGAAATCTGAAGAGAGTGGTGCCATACATGTAACAGGGGGTCTGCTCCTCCCCCACTCAACTTAGGCCAGACGTCACAGGACGATTTTTCTGACATCCCCCTCCAATTTTTTCTGGCAAATAATTTTTTGAGCAATTTTTTGCGATTTGTTTACAATTTCAGACACTAAAATTGCTAAAATCGCCTGCCTTTTTAGCTGTACTTGAGCCTGAATTACCGATTTTTGACGATATTTAGCCAAAAAATTACCATTTTTGCGCTTTTTGAGTGCCCAACCCCCTTCCCTAGAATTTGGGATCAGACCCAACGGCCGGCGCCAGACCCCCAAGCCCCATCCCCTTCGGCTGACCATATATGGTGCTCATACCTGTGCATGGTCGGCAGCTCAGAGGACAGCCAGGTCTCCATGCGTAGATGCCGTGGCTATAGGTGCAAATTTTCAGTGGGAAATTCAAATGTTGGCGGGAAAATTAAAGTTTAGGCGGGAGAATTTGAATTTCGGGCAAAATTTTTGTCTAAAAATCATAATTTTCGTATAAATTAATTTTTTATTAAAACTGCGTGAAAACTAGTTTTCCAACCAAAATCTTGTCAAAAAATCGAAATTTTCGGCGAAAAAATGGAGGTTTAGTGCGTAGTTAACTAAATTGATTTCTGTGGCTTTAAAAATGCACCGGGAGGCTTCCTAACAGCTTCTGGAAGCATTTAGTAGAATTCTACTTTCGTCCCCTGACCCCCGGGACTCCCTCATGCACATGTATGACAGTCAGGCACTTAACGCGGTTTATGGTACCGACACCAACCATATAAGTGGGCCTGTGGTGGTACCATATATGGTACCCCTACCTTCGCGTTGTTACCGGTACCATACATGGTACCCATACATGTAACAGGTCATCCGCCGATCGGGGGAGGGGGGTTGGGGGGGGGGGGGGGGGTCTGGCGCCGACCGGGGGGGTCTGAGCCAAAATTTTGGGGGAGGGGGGTGGGCACTAAAAAACGCTCAAAAATCGAAAAAATCGCAATTTTTTCGGCTAAAAATTGCCAAAAATCGCTAATTTGGGCTGAAATACAGCTAAAAAGTGCTCTTTTGCAGGCGATTTTGGCAATTTTTGTGTGTGAAATTGTAAAAAATTGCAAAAATTTGCTGGAAAATTTACTTGCCAGAAAAATCGGAGGGGGGGGGTCGGTGAAATCGTCTCGGGGGGGGGGGGGCCCATCCGGGGGGGGTCTGGCATAATTCGGGTGGGGAGGCAGACCCCCCAGACCACCCTGTTACATGTAAGATGGTACCACTCTGTTCAGATTTCGTACCATATATGGTACCCCTACCTTCGCGTTGTTACCGGTACCATACATGGTACCACTCTGTTCAGATTTCGTACCATATATGGTACCGGCACCCAAGGCCATGGGTTGGGGTACCATTGGTGCCACCACAGTCGCCGAACGTGTGGGCACCATATATGGTACCACTACCCTAGGTACCGGTACCTTATATGGTGTCGGTGGTACCATAAACGGCGTTAAGTGCCTGACTGTATGATGGTACTTAAAGGGCGATAAGTCCCTGATTGAAGTAACTGAGTTGATGTGTCACCGTAAAGCCTCCTCACGTTAGCCATCAGCAGTGGGAGCCTGTTTTACTATGAAGTGCAACGGAATAAAGTCATGTCTCGTTAATCCGGACAAGTTGGCCCGGCCAATTTTGTCCGGATTAGGGAATTTCCAGATTAACGAATCAAAGCTAAAACACTGTTTTTCGGCTCAAAGGCCTGCATAACAGGTTTTTGAATCAAAAGCCAAAAGCTTATTTCAGCTGATTATAGCTCCTAAAAGGCAGAAATAAGCACATTCTGACTCTACGAAAAGCATTATTCAATTGAAAATTCACACCTGAATTGCGCATGCGTTTGTCCAAATTAACCAAATCCGAATTAACGAATTTTACCATACAAGTTGGGGCCCGTAACGTGTCATATAACATGGGGGAAAATTGGGAGCTGGCCTAATCTTGTCCGGAGGACGAATATCCGGATTAACGAGGTTCGGATTAACGAGACATAACTGTAATAATAAAAATCGCGCTTATCCAAAGGAAAAGTCTCTGTTTTGACTTTGCGGGGAATTCCTGAGGAACTAAGTAGGGTATCTTAACAAAAATTTCATCAATTTGTCACGAATTCATCTATCAATCATTAAAATAAGCTTCATCCAAGTCGGTTGAGAAAAAAATGCCGAGTTGCTAACAAAGATTTCGGTGAAAGAGCGATTTTAAAAACATTCCCTGAATTCGCTCAAAAAGCCCATCCACCCACCTGTTCGAAGGTGACAATGCGCTGACCGCTTCTGGTTCTCAAATAGTTGGTCCACTGTTTCAATTGGGTTCGATCGAAATGTCTCAGCTTAACTTCAACTTTTCTGCCATTCAGATACTCGCCAACCATAAAAGGACTTTTCTTCCGTCGCGGCTCCAAGTAAACTGCCACTCCGGGGTTTCGATGCGCGAAATCCAGCAGGTCCTCCTCTATGAACTTCCTCACTTCGAATGAATCTTCCTGGTTCTTGTCAAAAACAATGGTCAGTCGTTGGAGTTGACAGACGTAGCGGCCGACACCGTTCTGTAGCACAGAACGCACATAGTCTCGCAAACGCCAGCCGTCTCTAAGACACTTCTGAGCGGTGTGAATGATCTTGCGTCGGTCGATTCTGCCGGGGTACGACATTTTGGGCTGACAAACTGACTTTTTTGGCGCGTATACAAATCGCCTCCCCAGAAAAACGGAAGGAAACGGTGAGGACGTGCGGTACGCTGTGGTACACAGTGGTACACCAAGTTTTTCGGGTTTTCCAATGCGCGCGGGGTGAGTGCCCAACAAAAATGCAACTAAAATGCAACTGAAATTGCCCCCGAGTATTTTGCGACTAAAACTACGGTGGGTTGCAAACGTAGTGATTGGAACGTGTTAGCAGTCTAAATTATGGTTAAACGCTCGAAACAGTGTACAATCTGAGACAGTGTAAATTGTGTTGTGTGTTTGGTTGAAAGGTTTTTATTATGTGTCATTTCGGATAGTGAGGTGCAGGCAGACTAACTTTCAACAACAGAATCAAGAATATGTACTATACACATAAACTTAGTCGAACGGACTAAGTTCTCAAAGAGAAACATATGCTGTTCGGTTGTGTACTGCATGTTGATTCAATCCATAGATCTAGCAAGGGTGTTCCCCCACCCGACATAGGCCAGAACCCCCGGATCAGAATCTCCGAGACATCTTTAAGTGCCCCCAAGTTACCAATGGTAGCTGGCTTGATGGCTGACCGCACTAGTAAGAAACGGCAGCAAAAGGAGCCCACACCTGCGTACTGTACGGAAGCGCAAGTATGACCTGTACGCAAGTCGAGATCAAGGAAAACCAGCGACCGAAATCGTCAAGCAGAGCGGACCGTACGACACACATTACACAAGTCATCTAGGGAAAGTGACTCTGTCTCATTCAACTGGGGCAGAGCCTAACTTACACGTACGAACACTTGCACAATCCGCAATATACTAATGACCAAAGCAGTTCATTGTCGTCCGGCAGCAGTTGTGAAATGAATATATCGTCGCCACTATGGTAAAACGAGCCAAGTAACAAAATGGAAAAAATGGAGTTAAGTGCGAAAAACTATAGCTAAAGCACCTAAAAACGTTTTGGCGAAGGAACGAAGTCGAAATTCGCTCTGTGTCAGGAGATACAACCATGTAACCAGAGGCATGTGCACGGACATCATCACGTGATCCTGGTAAAATGAGCCAAGTGCTTTGTGCTTTTCCTGTTAGCTGACTTAATTTTACACAAGTGACACATGCAGAATGTTTTGCACACCAATTATGTACTTGTATTTTAGGTAAAAAATATTTAAACTGATATTGAAGCTAATTCACGAAAATGTAACAAATATTTAAAAAGCGATTTTCTCGATTTCGACTTTCTGTTACTTGGCTCGTTTTACCATAGTGGCGACGATATATGAAATGAATTTGTTTGTGGACCGAATCAGCTGTTTTTGGATATGACACTTGGACATCCTTCGCATTTTACTGTTTAAAATTTCAACTTGTAAAGTACGAAATGTCAGAAAACGGACAATTCTATTGCAAAATGAATTTTCCAACATTGGTGCTAAAATGTTTGGCTAGTGCGCGATTAGACTAGTGTTTTGGGCGTTGATAACATTTTAAGCCATAGCGGATTGACGCTTCATTTCGTTTCCAACATAACCCGACGTTTTTAGCATTTAGTTTCCAACATAACCCGACGTTTTTAGCATTTAGTTTCCAACATAACCCGACGTTTTTAGCATTTAGTTTCCAACATAACCCGACGTTTTTAGCAGTTGTGATTGCAATTTTGGTCAAGAAACGTGCAAAATGCGCGGCGTCCTTTGCGAGAACAAGAACCATAATTGTTATGGTGCAGTTAATGTTTCGTCTGGAGTTTTGTAGAGAACGCGAGCCTCCGCCGGTGGCATGAATCCTTGAAGTAGGGTAGGCTACAAAACCCGGAAACGGACAAAAGGGAAAAACATCAATAGAGTATCACTAGCGGCTGCAGAAAGTGATTGAAACAGTGGTGCTGTTGTAAGTGGAATTTCTTGAAATTTTGAACAGTAAAATGCGAAGTATGTATATCCACATATTTATATTCAAAAATCGGCTGATTCGGTCAACAAACAAAAAAGTTTAAGCTTTGCGAAAGCCCGCGGGATATGTGAATCACCCAGTGCATCGATTTATGACGATGTACAACGTATATACGTAGGTTGCGTTCTTTCCGACACACGCATAGTACATATCACTAAATCTTGCAGAAGCAGAACGTGGACTCTTCTTTTTTTCTTTTCTGATGTCTACTATTAAAATCAATCCAAACAGTTTATTTTCCGTTCCTCAACGCAAAATACCGCATAATGATAAACAGATGCGAACGAGATGATTCACCATTATGAATATTTGGGAAAGATACAATGTCAGTTAACTGATCCAATAGAAGAACAACTAATACTCCAGTTCATACACAGACGCACCACTCAGGCATGGAATGACATTGTCGTTTTGGTCTGTATCTCAACCGTGCGTCGAGAGGGCATCCAACAACACTGACCGGTACGCCACCTCAGGAGCCATCAAGCGATCTGGACGATCAAGTCCTGTGTACAGGGGCTGATTATAGGACTGCAGGCGTTAATTTTGGCTCCAGAATTGACAACTCGGTCACACAATCATCGACTGTTCGCCATTCATTCATACACACCTCATACACCTTCTGTCACTATTCGGATTGTCCGTCTTCTGGCGATGAACGATCACGGAAATTGAAGAAATCATCCTGAAAAAGTTATGCAAATTTGAAGCGCTCCCAACTTGCTAGTACTGGAACTGCTACACGTACTTTTGGGTTATGGGGTCTAGCGATCGACCGGAATTTCGGTTCCGGTTCGGTGCTGAAGGGCGCCGGAACCGGAACGTATAGACTTTTCGCTCTTTTTCGAAGCAAAACAGCTAAATTCCATGTCAGAACGCTAAACACTATTAATAAACCACTTAAAACTTTGTTTTAGGCAACAATTTTCATTGATATGACCACTTTTTTCTCACAAGTGCACATACATGGGCCGGAAAAATCCGGGGGGGTTGGAGACCTCGGGGGGGGGGGGGGCCCAAAAAGGCCAAAAAACCGCCTATTTTGCCTTAAATAAGCGAAAATTTCCTCCCTTCGGGAGGGGGTGGGTGGGGCATACATGTAACAGCTCCGGGCCGACATGGGGGGAGGGGGTAGGGGGGGGTTTTCCTCAGGTGGGGGGTCGAGGGGGGGTTTCGCCCAGGTGGGGGGGGGCCCAAATTTTAAAAAGCTCCGAAACGCCTAGAAATGCGTTTTTAGTAGGGTTCCGACGATATATCGATATCGATATCGAAAAGTCGATATATCGACCCTTTTTCCAACATCGATATCGATATCGATATCGCGATATTTCGCATCGATATTATCGATATTTTTGTGTGCGGGAAAGTAGGAAAAAACAAAACTGACACCAAGTTTATTTCTCTGGAACAGCAAAAAAAACAGTTTTTTCTTAAATATCAGCAGTGGAAACGCCAAATTCGGCTTCCAAAGGCTTTTCAAGTGAATTTTAGGCTAAAAATTAGTGATTTCTGACCCAGTTTGTTAATACTGGAGCCACTACCACCACTTACCCCCAAGTACATGTATGGGGAGGGGGGTATGGCCGGCCGAGGGGGAGGGGTATACCCCCCGGCCCATGTATGCAAGTGCACTTAGTCGGTAATTTACTGCAGCCCAAAAGGTGCTTAACATTTAACAGTACGTTCAGGTAAAAAATTTAGTTGTTTCGACAGTTTAAAGCCGAAATTCGAAAAATACAGAGGTCTTAAACAGGTAGCCAAACCTAAAAAAGGCAAAAAAAACAAGGATGTGTTGGGTTCCTGTAGGAGGAGTGTACGATTCTCAGAGAAATCACTAAACCGCCCCAATCGAGTTTTTGGTACTTGAACGGTATGTAAACACTCCTTGGACACCTAAAACAGTAATGTTTCATGGCAGTTGTGCCCGTTCTAATTTTAGCAAAGCACCCCGCAATTGCCTCCTATAGTTTCAGCTACCATTTTTGGTTCTGAGAGCAATTTAAAATTTTTAGCTTCTGCTAAAAAGTTCCGGTTCCGGTTCCGACCGGAATTTGGGGAGTTCCGGTCCGGTTCCGTTCGAAGTTTTGGTTCCAGTCGATCGCTAGTGGGGCCTGTAAACTGTTTCGCGGGCGGTATAGGGGTGAGGCGGTTGCCTTTTCCAGCTGGGGTAACCCACTAAAACCCCACTAGTACGTTTGCTTCTTTCTTCTTATGCTGTAAGGCGTATTCTATTCATACTTGTCTTGAAAAATGGCGGGACGACAGAATTTTTGTCGCACCAACATTTACTCTGTTTATAAAATGTTGCCGACAGAAAGAAAACAAAAAACGTTTTGCACGGAATGGAATACTATCAATCAGACACGACATTCCTACCACTAAGCAATCAATTTGTTGAGCAACATTTTTGTTGAGTTTTGTGAGCCAACGGGACATGTCACTGTGGGTAGTTCATAACTTAAACGTGTTGGCGCAACAAAAATTCCGGCCAAAAAACTATTAAAAGCAGTCAAAATATCTTCAGTTTCGATTCCACTACACAAAATAGGTAAATAAATTCCTACGTACCGCATATTGGGTTTGGGGTGCAGCACCCTTTCGAATCCTTTGGTAAGATAGGTTCGGGTTGGCGGCGTCGGGCACAGGTATCTTTAGCCGAGTGAGAATACGCAATTTGCCGTCAGGAAGAAATAACACTATTATTTATCATTCGCCTAAGACTGCGCCACGTTCGTTGAGAAGAGGAGAAGAAATTTTTAATTTCATCAATAAGATTCCAGGTCAGGAGTAAGGCCAGAAAGCATTCGACCAAACAGTGGCTCTTTAGTTTCGTGGTAGATTGGCCACAACCACAATCAACCAATAGAGTTGACACACAACATAAACAATAACTTCTTTTTACACCTACTTTTTAAAATAAAAAAACAAAACAAACAAACGACCTTAGGTGAAGCGTCGAGCGTCAATTGCAGTCACCGTGCTTTAAAACTTACGGGCGACCGCTTTTTTTCTGTGTTGGGCACTGACGACGCGCCTTTCCAATGTCACAAATCGCCTCCCCGAAAGTAGGAAAGTTGGAAAATCGCAAGTTACACCATAAGAGAAGGGGGATAAGCAGAACTAAGGGCAAAATGAAGAAAATGAGCGCAACAGCACATGCTGGAAACGATTGCTTGTCGCAAAATTGTTTTATTCAATAAGTCGAAACATAAAAAATCTTACTTTATGCAAGGCTTTTTAGCTTTTTAGAAGGGCTTTTTAGCCTCCAGCCTTTTGGCTGGTTATTTGTCGCAGTCTTTAGGGCTGCGTTGCTTTCCTTGCATCAGGCAAGGAGCGTTCCTTTCAGCTCTGGCTGGATTTTTTCTTTTTCTATTTTGTTTTGTTTTTCCCGCTTTTTAGGATCTGAATTACAAGTAGGTTTTGTTTTGGCAGGACGCAAACTGGACATTGGCTGACAAGGTGGCACGTGCGGTCAGAGGTCAATCGATATCAGTCTTTTCCCTTTAGCGCTACCTGCTGCGGCTCCTGTGTAATAGTGGACGCGGCTAGTGCTTTATTCTATGCATCTTATATCTTATATCAGTTCTTATATCAGTTCTATGCATGTAAAATGACGTTTTTATTAAAATAGCATCTGTACACAGTAACACTTGATAATTTTCTTAGTTTTCTTTATTGATGAGCTACAACTATGTACATGTGCGTATAGTCTTCGTTTCGTTTTACATAGAAATGCATCATTGGTGCATAAGCCATCATTGGTGAGGGGGGCTTTTTGTTAAAGATGAAACCAAGGTGTTTTATCATGGATTTTAGGGCTGTTGCCATATCACTGGACTGATAATCGATAGTCATAAACCAGAGTTCGTGCGGGAAATGAAAAGTCAGGGAAGTTTAACAAGTCAGGGAAAAGTCAGGGAATTTGGTGTCCAGTCAGGGAAAATTTTGATAGCAGTAGAATCATCTCTCGCCCAATGGGCCCTGTCAGAGCTTTGCACACCACCCTTTCGAAAATGGGACTTCTGACTTTACTTAAATGCGTTTTTCAGAATTTTTAAAAACTTCTCACCTTTGTTAGAATGTTCTCACACATTATGTATTGGGTGTTGTGGCGCAAAAAATCCAATATGGAAAAGACAATAGCTGTTGGATCGGCTTTTCCTTGTGTTTTCCGACGCAAAAAAAACTGTTTTTTTCTGAGGGGCTCGGAAAAAATTAAAATGCGTAAAAAGTCAAGCAAGTTTTCACAGGAAATTGGCAACATAAATAACGGGATCCATGGTAAAACTTAGCTGCTTTTGCCAAAAAAAATACTGGTGCCATTTTCAGACAAGCTCCCTGGACAAGCTTTATTACTACATTTTTGGTGTTTTATAATCTAAATTACCACTCTAACACTTGAAATTAGTGCATTTGCTAAAAAAAGCCACGCTATTTCGTATAATTCTGCAATAAAAAGCGATTGTTAAAAATTGTTTAGTCCTCTCAGAAAATAACCTTAGCAAAGAACCGAAAAAAACCGGCTTGGATTTTTTCGGAAAACAAACAGCCCTGGGAAACAACAAATACCAGTTCACACTCTACAGACAATCATTCTTGATGATGATTGAAGAGTTTTGAAGCAAGATTTTACTATCCAATTGACCATCCAGTGAGAAAAGAAGAAAAAGCTTATTGCTCGGGCAGCTTACACCCTTTCACACAATTTTTTTCCTTCTTGTAACACTTGTCGAATTCTTCGTGACTAGGAACGTCGCCGACAGACTGCTTCTTCCAAATCTTATCGTAACAGCCAGTCGAATTCTTGTAGCAACCGTTTTGACCTCAAACAGACCATTTTTGGTCAATCAGCTCAGCTTAGACCGAGCTTACAGTTCAAGTTCTCCATTGTCCATTTCTTTTTGCCATTGCAGTCCTGACCGCAGTTTATCTCATCCAGATGACATTTGTCGGCAGTTTTCGCCCAGTCACACTCTTTTCCGTAGCAGTTCTCGTGGCCTAAACAATAAGTGCCTTTACAGAACTTCTTCATAAAAAATCAAGAAAACAGCCAGGTCTTTTTCTGGTCAATTCTAGCGTACAGTACATATGTGCTGTCTATATTAATGGAAAAATGGAGAATACGCGTGAAAACACCGAAGTATGGTTAAACGGGCAAGATGGTTTTCGATTGATTAGTGGATAATCTATTAAGCTTAGAAACTGCCTACAGTTGTACACGTCTTCGGGCGGAAAATCTTTGGCTCCCGAGCATTCTGCACTGCATTTGGCCGCGACGTAGTTGCAATGTTTCTTTTGTTTGCCTTCCGAAGAACAGGACTGATATTCTTCTTCGCATTTGCCATAGCCTGAAGTAAGAAGTTATATACCCTTTTTCAGAGGCTGCAGCTTCACAACAGAGCGCCAGCGGTCTTACAAGGGTCCATGGGTGGCTCGATTATGAGGGGTTCGTCGATTTCGAGAGGGTAAAGGCCTCCTTCGTCTATTAGCTGGGGTTCAGGTTCGGACTCAGCCTTTGTTTCTCTTTGAAGAACACTGACTAAGCAAAACAGAGCGAGACCGATAGAGTTCATGGTCAGAATCGAGCGAACAGGACCAGGACTGACAACACAAACCTCTAGCTGCTACGGAAATTAATAGGCTGTGGAAATTATTAGGGCTGACAGTATAGGAGCAGATTTGACTGGAAACTCGGTCAACCGTGTGCTTTTCTATAATTGGTATCATGCAGCTTGTGGGAAAATGCAGTGCTCTGGGCTAAATCGAGATATACAGTACACAACATACATGTGCATGGCGGGTGCCCAGGGGGAAGAGGGGGCATGAAAATATATATCTACCAAACATTTCTAGAGGCTGCTAGAAAGCCGCTCAGGATGAAAACAATGCCAGCGAGACCCAGTCAGGAAAAGCCATTGCAATCCACTGAAGAGGGCCATACAGGATCGGTGACAGGGTACATGTCAAACGGACTCACACACTCAAAGGACGCAGTCCATGGTCAGAGCCACTGTAGTTAAAGTGATGGGAAACTGGATGTACAAACTGTCCAACGGACAACTCTGGAATGCGGTCCGCATGAGACGCTTCTATGATGAACCAAATTATATCGCGTCTGAGTGCACTGCAGAACCTTGGAGAGTTCAACAAGCATCTCCAGTCTTGCCACGCCGATCGCAAAGAGCCACCAAGGGACGTCAGCCACGCCGCTACTCTCCCAGTGACTACCCTTGATATTTTGATTTTATTTATAGGAGAGGGGTGGTTGATGTATCGCCGCATTCAGCATAGGTTGTTGCTGCGCCCGCTCTGTGTGTACGTGCATTTATCAGACATGCCTTGGCACACTGTTGCTATTAATAGCGGGCCGCAGCGACCTGGCCTCAGCACAGGCTGGAGCCAGTCTAGTGTAATGTAGACGCGTTGACAAAGTCACTTATATAAAGACCTCTCTTTTCCTCCTACTACACAGCAGCAGCAAAGTTTCCCCACTCCACCGGCCACCAACACACCAGTCTCCCATTCAGATACTCGCCAAGGAAGGTCTGAGGTCGGGTGCGCGTGCCAGCCGGTTGGTCTTACTCCCCGGTGCTGGCGGCCCGAAGCGGACTTTTTCTTTATTTGTTACTCGGCTTCGGTTGGACGATATGTCTTAAATTTTTCTGTGCAACTGGACGTCCTACTCTCGCAGAGATATACGTGATTTGGTGCTTCAACTAGTTCTGCATTCAGTGAGCGAACGGTGCAAAGTTTCTGTGCATTTCTGGCATGTTGGCCATTATCCCAGTTGAGCGGCCTGCACACAAACGAGAGGTCAGTCAACGTGCCTAACGTGCTCGGTCACAGTTACTGAAAATAAGGTATGGCTATCGATTTTCCCCGCAGTTTTGCTGAGCTGTGTATGTACAGTCAGTAAGGGGCAGCGGCGCCAGGTCAAAGTAGCCTCTTTAAATATCCAGTCACTACGCGCATCGCACGAAAATTTGTGTCTTTATTTGAAAGTACCTGAACCTGAACCTGACACCTGGGTACTTTCAAAAAATGTACCTGAACCTGAACCTGAACCTGAAATTGGATTTTAGAGATACCTGAACCTGGACTTACCTGAAATTTGGTGGTACCTACCAACTGTAGCTGAAAACTAGGGATGCGCTCGGGCCGAAATTTTCGGCCCGGCCTGTTTTCCAAATTTTGCGGCCCGGCCCGGCCCGGCCCATTTTTAAAAAAAGTTGCCAGAATTCACCCCAGGGCTGTTGGGTCGGTTTTTTTCCTCGTTTTTTTCGAAAAAAAAAAACCAGTTTTTTTCCTAGGGCCTTGCAAAAACTAAAATGCGGAAAAAAACTCAAGCAAGTTTTTAAAGGAAATAGGCACAATAACTGATTAAATTCGCTTCAAATTCTTTGAATTTACGTTAATAGAAGCCTTACAAGCATTTTCCTGGCATAACTTAGCTGTTTTTGGCAAAAAACACTGGTGCCATTTCAAGCAACTTTTATTATAGTAGTTTTGTTGTTTTAAAATCAAATTAATACTCTAAAAGGTGAAATTACTGCATTTCCTAATATAAAACTCACACTATTTTGTTGAATCCTGCAATTAGTAGTAAACATTTAAATAGTCATGTTTTCATTGAAAATGAAGTGTTCTTAGCTTTTTACTTTCATATCCGTTTGCTCTGTATTATTGAAAAAACGGCTAAATTACGGTTACAGAACAGAAATGACTACTTCTAAACTCAAACTTGGGCGACCGGTCGGTGCCAACAACAAAATATGAGTCAGGTTTGAATTTCCCTCCTAAACATGTCGTGTGGCGCTGGCTCAAACCGCTAATAAAAGGCGCTTAGGATTTCCTACGAGCATGATATCCTAAACTGTTTTATGAATAATCCTATCATACGGCGTAGGATGTCATACTCGTAGGATATCCTATGGCCAAATAGGACGTCCTATGCGCCTTAGGTTGTCCTAAGCTTAGGATATTTTTATGAATACGGGCCAAGGTTTAGCTATTGATACCATTTCTAGTCGGTTTTGTCAAGGGTTTTCTCTCATAACGGGCTAAACTACAGTACACTTTCTGATAACTCATAACCCCGCCCGTTGTGCGTATGTTTCAATTTTTTCTAATTGGAGTAGTAAATGATAATCATCGGCATTGTCGCCTTCCAGGCAGATGTCAATTTAAAATCATCGCCTTCCAAAAAAAAGCGTTATGAGTTTGAACGACAGATTTTCAGTCTTTCCAAGGCGGTTTCTAAAACATATTTCTTGAAACATTACCGCGATGGCTTTAGGGCTGTCGTCCAAATAGCCGTTTTCTTGATGTCAAGATCTCGCCTAGATCTAGCCTAGATCTAGTCTAGATGTTGACGGCAAGATCTAGCTTCTAGAGGGCTAGAAATGTGAGTCAGTCAAGATCTTGACCTGCTTATTATTCCGTTTTTGTCGGGTGGAGGGCCGCGTGGCCCTCTGGCGCTCATCAGTATTCTGTTTTTATATTGCCAGAGTTGAGAATTGCCGTTAGCCTCTGTTGTACATGCGTGTAGCGTATATTTGCCATGTTATGGAGAAGTGGCTGTTTAATCCGACGGGAGACACGCCTCATGCAAGATCGGAATCACCACATTCAACACCGGGCTCTTGGCTTTCCTCACCTTGGATACGACAGAATGACTGCGGCAGCGATTGCGTTCAGATGATATCATGTGTCCTAAGTGCAAGTGCTATGTGTTTTAAGTGCAGCCGATCGTAAGCGCCAAGTGAGCGTAAGGCGTTCTTTCATTTATGAAACAAACGCGTCAAAAACAAGAACTAAGTGATATCTGAGCACAAAGCAAATAAAACAGTCAATTCTGAGTTAACAACTGCTTTTGCATTTTCGTTGACAATGGCGGCACTTGTTTGTCACAGAATTGGTGTGGCTTTGCGGTCAAGGGAAAAGTGTCCAAATTGCACCTGCATCCAATGCATGAGTGTGAGAAACTTCCGGTTTTCAAGAAACACAGGTTGCTGAGTTGGTAGTCTCAGGGCATTGATGACGTTCGACTGGCATTCGATTCAGTTTTGTATTAAATTAACGACGGAAAGCTTTTCTTTCAAACTCGCATTCACCTGTCGAAAATGTCTGTCAAGCAATGCAGCGACCGCAGCAGAGAGGAGCTGGAACCAGCAGACTTGTCGAGGTCTAATATGTAGAGGCGTGTAGGTTGCTGGGCTATCGGTTCTGAAGGCCGGAGAAGAGTCGAGGGGTGGGGCGGGTTGAGCTCAAAACAGCTGATTGTACATCCTTCATTCGGGCAGCCACACTAACTCCAACAGGTGGGCCACGTTTTTGAGCAGCAGCGAAACCAAAAGACTCAATTACCAGTCTTGTCGCAGGCAGTATTTCAGGGTAGCGATGGTGTAAAGCCTGAGGGGTACCACCGGCTGATGGGTGGTTGAGGGCATCGTAACCAAAAAGTCCGATTTTTCACTAAAATCAAGGTCGTTAAAATTGTCGTTAAAATAAGCCATTCTGTCTGAGCTCATTTATGCCTAATCTTGGCATCCTTTAATCAATATGCAACAGCAAATTCTTCCGAAATTTCCTGAGGGTGGGGAAATCGGCCAGAGGGGATCAAGCTTTTCAATGAAGGGCTTCAGAGGGCCACAACCTTTGTGCGATCACTTTGCATCAGTGCTTGACTGATAGGCGCGAGAGCAGTTGCTTTCTCAAATTTTCAGTTATTCTTGCATAACTATAAACATCGATGTCGATATCGATAAGATCGATATTGAGCTGAAAATATCGATATCGAATATCCTCGGAACAGTAATAAGACGTTCTGAGCACAGATAACGGTCAGGTAGCGCCACTTGCTAACACGCGTAGTATAATGGAAGTACAAAGTAACGATACGTAGGTGCGATATGAGCCAAGGAAAAGGCATTGGAGTTAGCCATGTATAGCTATTTTATAACCAAAGCTATTTTATTACTATATTTTTGGTGTTTTATCCGGCTTGAGTTTTTTCGAAAAAAAACAGCCCTGGGAAACAACAAATACCAGTTCACACTCTACAGACAATCATTCTTGACGATGATTGAAGAGCTTTTATGCAAGATTTTACTATCCAAGTTGACCATGTAGTGAAAATAGAAGAAAAAGCCTATTGCTCGGGCAGCTTACACCCTTTCACACAATTATCTTCCTTCTTGTAACACTTGTCAAACTCTTCGTCGCTAGGAACCTCGCCTTCAGGCTGCTTCTTCCAAATTTTGTCGTAACAGCCAGTCGATTTCTCGTAGCAACCGTTTTGACCTCAAACAGACCATTTTTGGTCAATCAGCTCAACTTAGACCGAGCTTACAGTTCAAGTTCTCCATTGTCCATTTCTTTTTGCCATTGCAGTCCTGACCGCAGTTTATCTCGTCTAGATGACATTTGTCGGCATTCTTCTCCCAGTCGCACTCTTTTCCGTAGCAGTTCTCATGGCCTAAACAAGCAATGCCTTTACAACCGAACTTCTTCATAAAAAATCTAGAAAGCAGCCAGGTT
The DNA here is from genome assembly GCA_030248155.1 of Sabatieria punctata. NCBI lineage: Eukaryota > Metazoa > Nematoda > Chromadorea > Araeolaimida > Comesomatidae > Sabatieria > Sabatieria punctata. Next base: position 26,087 of record JASANB010001624.1, read on the forward strand.
TTCTCTGGCCAATACTAATGTATGTACCGTAAAACTTTTAATATTATTAAAGACCTCTAATTATGCTATTATGCTTTTGGGGACGCTATTAATAGAGCAGCGCTAGTATTGCAGCGAGCGTGTTTATTATTTCAATGCTACATTGACCATTTCAGGTGCCCTCATTTTTCTGAAAATACAGGGTATTTTGTCTTAACAGAAGCAATCTTTATATGAGTTTTAGTCTGACTAATATTTGCAAGCTTAATCAAAGAACAAACGGACATTGGAAACAGGGACAAAGCGTTGATAGTAGTGCGCGTGGGAGCGCTATTATTAGAAGGGCGCTACTATTAGAGCGTGCGCGTTTATATTTTCGGGCTGTCCGTAAAGGACGCTACTATTGGAGCGTGCGCTTTTATTAGAAGTTTTACGGTATGTGTAAGGCACTTGCTACATCTTGCATGCCCCTAGTACATGCATAACAAAATTTGGGTAGGGGTATGGTAATATGGAATCAAAATTCACTCTAGTTGAGTTGACACCTACAGTATGTGCCGTCTATATTGATGGAAAAATGGAGATTACGCGTGAAAACACCGAATTTGGTTAAATGGACAAGATGGTTTTCGATTGATTAGTGGATAATCTATTAAGCTTAGAAACTGCCTACAGTTGAATACGTCTTCCGGGGGAAAATCTTTGTCTCCCGAGCATTCCCCATAGCATTTCGCCACGACGTAGTTGCAATGTTTCTCTTGTTTGCCTTCCGAAGAACAGGACTGAAATTCGCCTTCGCATTTGTCATAGCCTGAAGTAAGAAGTTACATAGCCTATTGCAGAGGCTGCAGTTTAACTACAGAGCGCCAGCGGTCTTACATGGGTCGATGGGTGGCTCGATTATGAGGGGTTCGTTGATTCCGGGAGGGTAAAGGCCTCCTTCGTCTATTAGCTGGGGTTCATCTATAGGTTCGGACTCAGCCTTTGTTTCTCTTTGAAGAAGAGTAACTAAGCAAAACAGAGCGAAACCGATAGACTTCATGGTCAGAATTTCGAGAGGACAGGACCAGCACAGACAGCACAAAGCTCTAGCTGCTATGGAAATTGGATGCTATGGCTGTGGAAAATAATTGGGGTTTACAGTATAGGAGCAGATTTGACTGGAAACTCGGTCAACCGTGTGCTTTTCTATAATTGTTTGGTATTATGCAGCTTGTGGGAAAATGCAGTGCTTTGGGCTAAATCGAGATACAGTCAAATCTCCATAATTGCAACGCGCTATATCCGAAATTTTCGTTGCAATTATGGAAGTGCAGTCCAAAAGGGCTGAAAATGCATGAAACCAGGTTCTCTGTTCGTATTCTACCATTTAGAATGCACCTAAAAGGAATTTCTGACCAAAAAGTTAACAGAACCCTGAATGACACTTAGTTATAGCTATCATATTCAAACATGCTGGTTTCACGTTTGGTTTTAAGCTTGGCGTTGAAGATCATCGGTATTGTCAAAACCGTCAGGGCAATGGAAGAAGAGAATCTGGTTATCCATCCGTATGCGAGCAGAGACCTCTACGCAGTACTGGGCCGATACTCTCGGTTCAAGCAAAGTCTTTCCAAAACATGCTCGGCACAAGAAAGAAGACACGCAGAGAACCCACAGGATGGCCTTGACTTTGAATGCTAGACAACTCACAGAGGCATTTGATGCAGTTAGTTAGACGGTTCGGGCATACTGCACGGAGAAATCAACAGGCAAAACAGAACAGTCAGCCGCCGCTCACCAGCCAGCTCTTTTTTTGCCGGGACGTCAAGCCTCAGAACGGAGCTCTGTAACGTGCCCTGCCCAAATGGCCTGCATTTGCCGTTGGGATGCACTGTTGTTTGGTCTCTGGTGTTGGAGACTGATGGATCTAGCCCCGCCTACTTCCATCACAGCGGCCTGTCAGATATCGATCGGGCCGCTGCTGCGTTCGGTGGCTCTGTACCCTGCTGTGTGTTGTAACGCTGGGTTTCCTGTAGGCTCTGGCTGACCAGCGTTGTTGTGTTGTTAGGTGTACTTTTTAACAGCGTGAGCGCAAGTTAGGTGGCCAAAGGAAGGTTTTATCAGCAACAGTGCATAGCAAGAGACTGATCAAAGGCAATTGAGCGCGTCAGTACTTTACAATTAGACTGACCTAAACTGCCGTGCACCTGAATTTACATAAAACATGTTTGGAGCGTTATCACAAAATTACGCTTTACTGTACACTACACTGTACTACCGACACTTTTGTGGGGTCGGGTGTCCACACTCCTCGCGACCGGCCGTGTTGTGTTGTGTGTGATGGATGATGATGGCTGGTAATCTAACTATTCCTCTTGGCTCTGGCACAAGTTGCAAGACAGGCCTGGCTTCGTCTAATCGCTCAACCATAGACTATCAGGCCTGTTATCGGAAATCACTGCCATTGCACTGTGGAGCCGCTATACTACCTGTTCTATTGTAATCTGCCGTAGTAGCACGCAGTTTAAACAACTATGTGAAAATCATGCATTTTCAGCTTTGCCTTTTGCCTTAGTGCAGCGTTTGCCGGACAGAGTCATGGAAAAAAAGCCAAACTGGCTCAAGAATTTGCCAGCCAACATTTTAAAAAGAAGCGTCAGCTTATTAGAATGCACCTACAATACAAGGTCATCGTGAAGGCTTCGACCTTATGCTAGACGTTGCATCAGCTACAACATACCTGGTCCGTCATGATGTGCAATGCTCGATTGTGAGTTATACATTTGTAATCCTTGATGCTTATTGGGTATGTACTCATGGTATGGGGTGCAAAATCTGATTGGTTCAAATTAAGCTCCGCCTATTGTGGGTGTGTTTGAGTTACTGTATGAGGTTTTGGAGACAGAAAATATTTTGCAAAACTTGTTTCAAAGAAAAGTCTTCTGTAATCAATCCTGCATCGCGACAATCAGTCAGGCACTTAACGCCGTTTATGGTACCGACACCATATAAGGTGCCGGTACCATATATGGTACCGGTACCGAGGGTAGTGGTACCATATATGGTACCCCCACGTTCGGGGCCTGTGGTGGCACCATACATGGTACCGGCACCATATATGGTGACGGTACCATATATGGTGCCGGTACCATATATGGTACCGGTACCATATATGGTACCACCACTCCACTTATTCGAAGAGGTACCATATTTAGTGCCGGTACCATATATGGTACCACCACGCTCGGGGACTGTGGTGGTACCATATATGGTACCCCTACCTTCGAGCACTGTGGTGGTACCATATATGGTGCCGGTACCATATAAGGTGCCGGTACCATATATGGTGCCGGTACCATATATGGTACCGGTACCATATATGGTACCCCTACCTTGAGGCACTTGATTTTCTGTCATTAAACTCAATTTTTAAACGAAAGAAAGGTGAAAAAGTTAGGCATGTTTTAAGTCTGAATTTCGATTAGTAAGCGATAAATTCAATTCGGGAATTTTTGGTCCCGTACATAGTCAAGCATGCCCATTTTCAGAGGGCTGAGGACTCTTCAGTCATGACTGAAGTGTCTAGTACAGTAAACCTTTGTAGCTCAAACAAAAATGAAAGGTGTTAAATTTATTTACAGACGATTCTGAACGTTTTTGGAGACGTTTTCTTTTCGATTCCAACTCACAACCCTGCGATCTTTTCCGGCGCTCAACCAACTTCCCCACCCTTCTCTGAACTTTGTAGTTTATGGTTGGCCTCTTACATTGTCTTACGAAAAAAACAGATTCGGTTGATCGAATGCATGTACCAACCACCCATGCCCATGCCTAACTTTTTCACCTTTCTTTCATGTAAAAATTCGGGTTCTTAAAATACTCTTCAGCCACTTTTGGCGCTCTAACTCTTTTGCAACCCCTATAGTGGCATATTTTATTGCAGAATTTCGTAGAGCTATCATTGCTCTACATTTTGGTTAGTGGAACGTTTGCCTATCAGCTTGCGTTTACGAGAAAATTGAGTTTAATGACAGAAAATCAAGTGCGAAATTGGCCTCAACGTAGGGGTACCATATATGGTGACGGTACCATATATGGTGCCGGTACCATATATGGTACCACTACCCTCGGTACCGGTACCATATATGGTACCGGCACCTTATATGGTGTCGGTACCATAAACGGCGTTAAGTGCCTGACTGACAATGTTTCAAGAAATGTTTTAGAAACCGCCTCTTGAAATTCATTTTCGGTCCAGACTCCGCCCATTGTGGGTATGTACTGTATGTTTGAGATTTTTAATTGTAGTAATAAACGTCGCGTCTTGGCCATGGGTAGTTTACGCTATCCCGTGTGTCACGGCGGCCCCGGCACCCGTGGAAGCAGTGTGTTTGTGGGCTCGAAACCTGTCAAGGCGATGGGAAGTGGTCGACACAAAGCCCAACCCAGGCCGTCGAAAGTCAGCAATGGCAAGTAGATAAATGGGGACCAAACCTTAGCTGTCTTGCACACACCGACAGCAAAAAGGGGAGGGTTGTTGTAAGGAGGCTGCCGGAACTTGTGTCTCTTCCTTCTCTATAGCAGTTGGCTACTCCTAGTCCGAAAGGACAAAAAGTTACAACAACAATAACAAACGAAGAATCATCGCCATTCTCGCCCTCCAGGCAGAAGATAATTTAGAATCATTGCCTTCCAAAAAATATTTTTATTGTATGATGTAACCAAATCAACAAATAGGTATAACAATAACAAAAGAGAAATATCACTGTAGGAGGCCGGTCGGCCTCCCAATAAAACAACTGTTCAAAGCAGATACATGTCAACTTTTATTCTACACCAAATAACAAACGTTGAACAAAGAAAACTACAGAGCAAAGACATAGTGCGGGAGGCCGGTCAGCCTCCCTACAGACACTAGCACAATATTACACAACGTTGCCTAAACGGTCAGAAACTTTTTTCAACTGTACCGGTAGTTATTCTAGGAGTTTTAAAAAAAAAGCGTTTTGAGTTTGGGTGACAGAATATCAACCTTACAAGGCGGTTTCTAAAAGAATTTTCTTGAAACATTACCGCGATGGTTTTACGTAAAAAATTATTTTTTTTAAATAAATTTCAAAAGGTGCTTTCTAAAACATTTTTTCTTTAAACATTACCGTGACGCAGGGTTGATTATAGAATTCGTGCCTTAAGGCTTTTCTTGAAGGAGTCTTTGCAAATTATTTTGTGTCTCCAAAACTCATTCAGTAACTCAAACACACCCACAATGGGTGCAGCTCAGGGGGGGGGTCCGACCGGAACAAATCTCAAAATATGATGGGCGCCATCAAGCTCAGCGCACGTACCGACGGTGTGCCTAAACCGATCCGGTCGTGTTACCCACTGTTCGATAGGCCTTTGCGTTGGCTTTCAAATGAGCTAAACAGCGCCGTCATGCAACCATGTTTGCGCGCGAAATTCAAATTTTAGTGACTCGGCTCTATTATTTGATTTTCTGCCTAAACGGTAAACGTTTATATTTTTGCAATTTTGATCGTAGGTCAATTCGCCAACCGTCAAACGACGTAGCGTGACGAGATCTATAGTTTCCATGCATCGCCATCGTTCTACGCCTTCCGGCGCCAACACTAGATGTCTGAGAGTGCAGCGGTCGAGTTTGCCTGTTTTTGCCACTGATTCCTGAGTAGTTTTCAGGCCATAGTTCACTTCGCAGTTGACAGATTTAGCTGGTTCATGCACGAAAACACTCCTAAATGAACGCAGAATGCTAATAACACAACCTGGGCGCTCGGCAATGCAAGCAATCCACTGTAGGACCTCCAGTATCTGCATTACCCAACTATCGGGAATTAGTATGTCAGAAAGATGATCGATTTTCTCACTAACGAAAAACAAATTTGCATATCTGCTGAATACGATTTTTAGAGCACATCAAGAGCTTTCATTTGGTGCATTAGAAGCCCTTGTAGCACATCGGCAATATGGTGTTCATTTGCGATTTTTCTTTTTTGTGCGATATGAGATCTGGATTTTTGACAGTTTTTGGTCTGTTTCTTGAGCAAACATGATCGCATCGAGTCCGTCCTGCTGTCAAATGAATCGCCACGGTCCGCTGCGTCTTTTGATGATAGCTTATTTGGATTGGCTTACGCATTTTATAGTTATAGTGCAAAATCATCCGAAATTCATGACAAATCTGCCTTTTAAATCAAATATAGTGCATCCAACCGGACTTACGGTAGTATTGATACTATAACTATAAAATGCGTAGACCAATCCAAATAAGCTATCCGCAGATTTGTCATGAATTTCGGATGATTTTGCACTATAACTATAAAATGCGTATGCCAATCCAAATAAGCTATCATCAAAAGACGCAGCGGACCGTGGCGATTCATTTGACAGCAGGACGGACTCGATGCGATCATGTTTGCTCAAGAAACAGACCAAAAACTGTCAAAAATCCAGATCTCATATCGCACAAAAAAGAAAAATCGCAAATGAACACCATATTGCCGATGTGCTACAAGGGCTTCTAATGCACCGAATGAAAGCTCTTGATGTGTTCTAAAAATCGTATTCAGCAGATATGCAAATTTGTTTTTCGTTAGCGAGAAAATCGATCTTCCCTCTTACATACTTTTTCCCCAATAGCCGTGTAATGCTGATACTGGAGGTCCTACAGTGGATTGCTTGGATTGCCGAGCGCCCAGGTTGCGTTATTAGCATTCTGCGTTCAATTAGGAGTGTTTTCGTGCATGAACCAGCTAAATCTGTCAACTGCGAAGTGAACTATGGCCTGAAAACTAGTCAAGAATTAGTGGCAAAAACGGCCAAATTCGACTGCTTCACTCTCAGCCATCTAGTGTTGGCGCCGGAAGGCGTAGGACGATGGCGATGCATGGAAACTGTAGATCTCGTCACGCTGCGTCGATTCACGGTTGGCGCACTGACATACGATAAAAATTACAAAAATGGCAACGTTTCCCGTTTAGGTAGAAAATCAAATAATAGAGCCGAGTCACTAAAATTTGAATTTCGCGCGCAAACATTGTTGCATGACAGCGTTGTGTAGCTCATTTGAAAGCCAACGCAAAGGTCTATCCAACGGTGGGTAACACCCCCGGATCGGTTAAGGCACACCGTCGGTACGTGCGCTGAGCTTGATGGCGCCCATCATATTTTGAGATTTGTTCCGGTCGGACCCCCCTGGTGCAGCTTAATTTGGACCAATCAGATTTTGCGTCACAGTCTCATCTCCCGCTACTACTTATATAGTACATACTTATGTAGCTTGCCAATCCAGATGATTTTGATCAGATAACTGCTAAGAATTTCAAACGGAATGCAAGTGGCTTCAACGATTTGGTTGGCGTTGATTTAGTAGAGGTTAATTGCACTAATCCTGGACCATACCGGCCATTCTCAGATGACATAACCGGCTCTGATGACTATGGATATGAAAATTATGCTTCTGATATAGTACTCTATCGTGTCTATGCAGAAAAGGTGAGCATGCGTGTCTTTGCCACATACATGACCTGGAAAGGATTGGAGTTTTGGCATGAGAATGTAGTTTCAGTGCCTGGTACGAGGGTAAGGAGGAGATAAGATCTAAACATGTACCAAATGTAAGAATCTGTATGCATTTTATCTTTATCTTGATTCTTGCAGTTGCTGCTTGGAAAAGGAACAGTTGATGTAGCGATTGCTGGTGTATGGAAGTACATAGCAAAATATCCGCGATATATTTCGTCGGAAGCTTCGCTTGGTCTATTGGGATTACAGTTTAACCAAAGAAACATCGATAGGAACAATTGGTGCAACCCGCCCAGCCTCATGTTTGCCATAGAAAGACATCTTGCTTTGAACTTGTTCGCACTTTACGCTGGACCTTTGGAGAGTGATCAAGGATTCTTTGCTTTGGGCTTGCGCAACCAAAATGTGGATAAGAGCAAACTGTTTACACCGAATTCTCTTCAAAAGAAGGACACAAAATGGAACTTTCAAGCTGGTCCTCTGATTGTAAGTGAACGGATAGGGTGGTCTAGTATTCCACGTTTGATCATAAGCGGCGCGCCACTGTGAGTGGACCCACACAGACCCACGAGACTTAGCATTGCCCATCCTGTACGTAGTTTGTTGACTTCATTCAACTAATAGTTTCTTTACAGTTCTCTGCAGGTGAAGCAGCCACTGAACACTACATTGGAAAGAAACTTGTTCATACTACATTTGAAATCGATTCAGGCTCTCCCGATGCACTTTCCCTACCAGCTACTGCCTTTTCACTGGTAAGAGGTTCAAAACCAAGTTGTTCTGTGTAAGAAGCTTCCTTTACAGCTAGAGAACTTGATAGACTTGGATAATTACAGTTGTGACTATTGGAGAAAGGTTGCGAAGCCACGAATAGAAATTAGATTCCCAGGCCAGCCGTTTGTAATTGAGCTCACCAGTGACCAACTAATTTACGAATATGAATGGCAAAATGAACAAAAATGCTACATTAAAGTTAGTAAGGATGAGGATGGTGAATATGTCATTGGTCTCCCATTCTTTGAGCGCCACTATGCTGAATTTCAATTTGACATCAGTGACAAGCAATTCTTTCGGACCATTAGGATGGGACTGTATGAGAAAGTCGGTGTTGTCACTTAGCAGAATAAACAGATTGTTTTGTCAAGGTTTAATAAAATACAAGAATACTGTACTGGCAGGAGGACCCAGGTTGTTGCCTGGGTCAAATTTTGACTAAATCGGCTGAAAATTGTAAAATAAGGTGCAAAAACAGGAAATTTTGGTGTTAGTGCACCAGGCTTGACAGAGTCCTGACAAATTCAACAATACGCAAATTAGGCAACTTTAATGCCAATAGAAATGGAATTATTTCTATTTGCTGTCACTTGCGCAAATGTTCGTCAAACGACCTCTGAATTTGGAGAAGTTCAGTAGTGTTTCCGATCAAATTAAAATTAAATAACAAAATTAAATTGTTTTGACCAAAATCACCAAGTAAATAGCAATTTCATAACAAATTAAATTTCTCGCGATGAATGCCTAACAAATTAAAATTAAATTTCGTAAAATTGGCCTAGAAATTTGATATGAATTTGATATAAATTTGCTTGGTTTGGCAGCTTTACTAACCAAAGTCTGGCTACAAAACAACAAGTTCAGTCCAAAGATGACCTTGTTCATGCTTTATAGCAAAGATATCAACTCATTAAATGCTAATTTGTAGACCATTTTCGCCATTTAAAGAAAGGTAAACTCATTCTGGGCTGACACGACCCAGGTTTTGAGCTGTTTCCTCAGGAACTTAGTATTGATTTTAGCAAATTTATATTTAATTCATATCAAATAACAAATTTGTATCAAATTAAATTTCAGAATTTGGGTACCAAGCAAATTAATAGCAAGTTACTTTCATTTGAAGGCTGAGCAAGCAATTTAATAGTTATTTAATTTCAAAATAAATTTACTCGGAAACACTAAAGTTCAGCAAAACTGCGGGATATTAAAATTTCATGTATTAATTATGATTAACACAGTCTTGAAAGAATGAACCATCTCTGAACTGAACATCTGTTTTCTGATAAGCAAAGCAGAAAAACAGATTGTCAGCTAATCCTTATCTTTTAGGACTATGTCCATCTCACTCAATGCATGAAGAAATTTTTACAAATATAATACGGCACAGTTCTGTTTGGCCAGCTTCTGTCTACTTTTATTAATAAATTGGTGTTCTGTCCCGTTCCTCTCTCGTTGTTCTCTGATCGTGGTGCTGAGGCAACGAAGCAACAAGGTGTCTACTTTTCAGTAAACCAACACAAGAGACGAACAACGCCGGTATGGATTATACCGAGCACCAGCCGAAAAAACTACACACTAGAGGAAGATGGGCTGGGCTGGGCCGGGTTTGATTTTGATGCCCGGCGGGAATGCGGGACCGGACCCGAAAAACATGTTCATGCACCGGTCGGTCGGTCGGTCGGTCGGTCGGTCGGTCGGTCGGTCGGTGCTTTACGTTTCTTTTAATTCACAGATCACTTGCTTATACATTTATTCATTCAGATAATTTCTCCAGGCATTCAATTCCAGCTCAAAAACACGTTGAATGTCAGCTTTCACTACTTCTTGCGTCTCAGTACTTTCTTCCAGTGCCACAGGCTGATGAACCCGCCAAGTTTGCATCACTCCAACAATTGCTTCATGGTCATAAAATTCTGGGTCAATCTTCACGTCTTCCAGCGTCCAACGACCTGACATAGCCATTTGTGCTCGCTAAGCAACAATTTTTAAAAGCTTAAACTATTATGGTATTTAGTCAGTAAATTACCTTGCAGTAATGCCTCAGATACAGCTGCACGTCATCCACATTCAACCTTCTTATCAATTCGACAGGTGTGGAATTACCCATCAGATAAAACAAATCACTGACTGCTGGATAGCCCTCTATAAAGAGACCGTTTTTCTGAAAATACTCTTTTGAAAAACCAGGAAAAAAATGAATGGCCAATCTAAAAACCTTGCAGCAAGCTAGCATAGCATCGTAGTGTCTTTCATCCATGTGACCTTGTGCAAAAGCTCCAGAACAGGTAACAATGTCATAGCATTGGCTAGGTAGAGATTGACCAAGCTTATTGGGGTACAAAATTTCCACAAAGTAGTTCTTATAGATTTGTTCTTTGAGGCAAAAGTCTCGCATACCCTCCGAACCATCATGACCATCTACGTTGCAAAATCCTGCAGTTTGCAGCAGTCTGCCAAGCTAGAAAAGTTAAACTGAAGTTGAAGTTAGGACCAAGTTTGGACTTTTATTACCCTCCCTGAGCCAGCTGCAATGTCTAAAATTTTTAGATTCTTGTCTTTAATTGTGTCGGTAATGTACTGAGCCGTTCTTTGCGTTCCTTTCCAAGGCGAACACTCTATTTCTAGGTCGTATTGTTTTGCATGGACACCGTAGTGATCAGCTAGCTGTTCCGGTTTGGTGCAGAGAAATGAAGCTTCGGCAACTGCTCCTAGGGAAGGCTGAGAAAGAAGTAATTAAAGAAAAAAGCTCATAATGTTTGGTGACTTACACTTTTGTCCAAGTCTATAAGTGATTTCACATGCTGCCACTGTCGGATTAACGGATTCAGAACCTTTCTAATGTCCAAAGGTGAATCAGTGAGTGGTTGCTTCTGCCAGCAATGGATGATACCGGTAGTTTGCTCTGACCCAGTTGCTTGTATTTCAATTTTTGAGCTCACCAGACAGCATTTATTGCTTAGAGCTAATTTGGATTGCTAAAATTATGGAGTACGTTTAAATATCGAGATTGTTTTGAAGATGTGATAAAAACCAGACATGGGCAGGGGATGAGGGCTGAAAAATTAGGAAAATAGCTAAAACCTCTCGAAATGCCGTTTTAGCAACTTTCATTTAATAAACGCTAGCCAAAATTGTGTTTTACAGCTAAAAACAGCTTACAATGACCAAAAATACTTCTAAAAACACTTTTGGTACCGTACCATATATGCTGCCACTAGCCTAGGTACCAGTACCTTAAATGACACCGGCACCATATATGGTGGTAGTACCATAAATGGCGTTAGGTGCCTGAAATATTCTAGGTTTTGGGCTGCTAGTGTTGAAGGAGGTGCTAGTAGGGGTAAACCCTCAGCCCAAACCCCTAGTAAGACACAAACCTCCAAGAAAGTGCAAGTTGAATCCTGTTCAATCATTTCGGCACTATTTTCTAAATCTTCCAGAAGTTGGCAGCTGCACATTCCAGACATCAAAAGAAGGCCAGAAGTCTTTAGAAGATTAAACAAATTTTAGTCACGTGTGGCAACCAAATTCATACCTTTATTCGTGAGCAAAGATGCGAAAGTTGCGTAGGGTCAGATGAATCCGGTATTACTACCATGTCGTAATCTTTGTCTTTAGTAATAAATGTTCTGGCCAACGCAACGTTACAAAATCCGCCCAAATTGAACAACTGATTGAGCTGAAAATTAACCGACATTCTCAGTATTCGTAGAATATTCAACAAACATACGCACGTTTGAATTTTCGGAAGCAAACACAAAGACATCTGCATCTTTGTCGATCGATAATTGACTGGCAAAGATGGCCAAATATACGTCGACTTTTGAATTATCTAGTATTTCCATTTTTGGCAGGATATAATAGAACAGTTTAGTCTGGTAACTGGCAAGTGTACGTACGTACAGAAGTCGTAGAGCAGGCTGTCAAAGGTTAAATTCCTGCGCCAAACGGGTTTTGCTTTGGTTGCAAGATATGTTCTCTGATAGGCGTTGCACTATAACCCGTTTCGATCAGGTTTCAAATTAGTTTTTTCTGATTGTCTGATAGATTTTCTTCGAATTATTATACGGTGCAGATGAACCTTCTGTATGTACCTGAAGTAAGCCTCCAAGACCCAATTTGCAGTAGTACAAGTAGTTTTGCTTATTATTTATGGCCAACCGTTAGTAGCGTGACCATAATTGCACTTAAGGCCGGATGCCAAAAGGATAGCAATTTGTCTCTACTTTTGGCAGATTTTCTCATTTCTTCTGAAATAGAAATCGATGTATGTGGGCTAAAGCTTTTTCCCTCATTCTCCTCCGAGTGTTCATGTGCTCTACTAGATCAAACGTTGTCTTGCTACTCTTCTTGTGCAGTGTTGCTGACTCTCAACTGAATGACTCTGATGTAGTACCTCTGGCTACAACAAGCACAAAGCAACCGGCGGCTAATGAAATTTGCAAAAATGGAGGAACTTTTCTAGAGAGTTTGCTGGAAGAAGATCAACCTTGTAACTGCACAAAAGAGTGGACTGGAGAATTTTGCCAGATTCGCCATTGTGGTGGGTTGATATCCTATAGTTTTGATCCATAGGGATGTCTGTCTAAAATTGAACACTCCTCATTCGTCGCTTATTTCAAAATGTAGATTTTTTAAAAATTGTAAAAACCTGCTATAAACTGTACGATGTGAAGTGAATCTAAACAAACGGAAGCCCAGTAATTATCGGAAGTTTTCCTGAAAGTCAAGTGTCAACCACAGGACGCGAGCGTACAATTGACGGCTCTTGCAAAAGATGCCAACAATTGCGTACTCGGACAGTATCGCCCCACACCGCAATAATACGAATTTGGATTTACGTTTGTGCTACTGTTGTTTGTGTACACACATACACATTTACCAAACACAAATATATACAGTACATACATTGTTTTTCAATGTGTATACAGTACACTTACTGTTATTTTACTATTATGAAAATTTAAAACGGATACCAGATGGCGGGAATCGATTTACTCCTATTCTAGTCCGCACTTTGGAATGGCTTCAGGGAGACAGCAATTTGAGATCGTTCTCCGTTGGGGAGATCACTCGAATTTCAAATTTTGAACACAGAATTTTGAATGTGGTTTCAAACAACTGCTGACGATCTCCTGATTATTATTTTACACATCAACATCTACTTACTGCATGCTATATTCAGCTTTACCTTAGATACGTGTTTTTGGTCTCGAACAAATCCTGTAAAACGTGCGCACCCAAATTGTAAATTTTTAACAAATATGACCAAATCTGGTATCAAACAACTACTTTTGACTTGTACATTATTGTTTTATGCACCAACACATCCTACTGCATGCTATCTCAGATTACGCGCTCGTCATATCGCCTTACTGCATCGATTATCGGCCGATTTCCCCCGGAACCCCCACTTACTAAAACAATCGTAGCATTCGAGTCCGCCGACAGATATGTCTGCCCACGGGCATATGGGTAGATATGACGATTTCCTATTAATTAAGCATAAACATAACAATTTTCGTCCAAACCCAAGGACGGTGGCCCTTTTAGAACAAAAAAATGGCGAAAAATGTACACACTCAAAACACTAATCGGCGCAAGTAGTGATCTCCCTATTTATGGGGACTGCGTTTCATTAATTTAGGGTCTGACAAGCACGGATACTGTATTCACCGTCATTCAGACTCGTACAATTATGCAGAGAATTTTGATGAGCAGGAAAACCTCCAATTTCTTGTTTCATAATAGTAAAATACCACTAGTATTACTAATTTTGTTTTACTATACTATAGTAAAACAACAGTAGTACACATACACATTGAAAATTCTGATACACATTACCATATACAAACAGTACTCAAAATGTCTGTTTCTGTTGTATGTGTATTTGATCAGCAAAAATCGATACCGGTAGTGGCTCCAGTACTAACAAACTGGCTCAGAAATCACTAATTTTTAGCCTAAAATTCGCTTGAAAAGCTTTTGCAAATCGAATTTGGCGTTTCTACTGCTGATATTTAAGAGAAATCGCGGTTGTTTGAAGCCCTTTTCGTCATCATATTTTGCTTGGTTTTAGCTCTTAAACGCTATTTGGCAGCTTAAAATAGCGATTTTTAACGTCCTTACTGAAAAACCCGTGCTATAAACGCATTTCCAGGCGTTTTGGAGCTTTTTGAAATTTTGAACCCCCTCTGGGCGAAACCCCCCTCGACCCCACACCTGAGGAAGCCCCCCTCCCTCCCTTCCACAGGTCGGCCCGGAGCTGTTACATGTACGCATGCAACCTACCAATCATATCATAGGTAATACTAATTTTTTCAGTGAATGGAAAGCTACAAAACAACCATACTTGTGGTTGTAACCAGCACTTCTCTGGAATAAGTTGCGAAGAAATTTCCAGTTGTGCCCACCACGGCTATATAGCCGAAAATCAGTGCGTTTGCCACGCAGAATGGGAAGGCGAAGTTTGTGAGAGAATCGTATGTAAACACGGCGATGCGCTAGACTCAAACAGCTGTGACTGTTGGACAGGTTACAGCGGTGAGCATTGCCAAATATTCAACAATTCTACTATTATTCGGTCCCTTTTGCAAAAAGTCTGGAACTTTCTCCATACTACAATTGGCAAAGCCACCGCAGCAGGAGTTGGGGGAGTATTTTCGCTGGTTCTTTGCGTTTGCGGCATGGCAGCCTATGGGAAACAGGCCAAATCGGCGGTGGGTGAGGCTGGGAAGTCGTTTGGCTTTTCGCGTTCGGCTGTGGCACCGGAAAATCCATCGCAACGGCGACTAGAGGAAGCCAGCGGTGGGCAGGAGACAGATGACATTAGAGAAAGTGAGCAGGTTCAGGAAATGGTAGAGAAGTTTCAAAACGCTGCTAAGGAACATTTGCCGGGCAGCGTGAATAAGGAGTTGGTGGACTGATAGTAGGATAGCATGCTTATTACGTACATATGTATGATTAACTTGTGCTGTGTTGAATGTTTCTAATGGTTGAGTAAAAAACTAAAACAATTTATTCAAGCAAATCTTTATGCAATGAAACTATCTACATTGTACCTACCGGTACACAGGGCGGGGTTTCATCTTGCTGTAACTTTTCTGTTCTCTTCGTCAATCAATTTCCGCTGAAATTTCACACAACAAGCAGACAAACTCAGAATTTTAATCTCAAAATGTTTGCCAAGTTTATTTCCTCAACCACTAGTTTCCCACTTCCACGCATGTCCACTCAGTATTGTTCACAGTAAGTTTATTAAGTAAAAGTTACTCGGTACTTAGTTATTCTGAATTAAAGTAAGTACTTTTAGTTACCGGTAATTTTTTTAAATTTTACTTATTGAATACCGAGTTTCAATTTGAATAACTCAATTAGAAAAAAAATCGGTAAACTCGGTACCCTGTAATTTACTGAGTTGTTTACTGAGTAAAAGCTTCTGCAATAGGTAGCTCGCCATACGTATGTGTGCAGAAAATATACGGTTTTTCTTTCATTTATTTATCGATCAACTAACGACGAAAATACACCATTTTTGCCACGTTTTTTTTGCAATTTTTTACTGCTCGTTGTTTTTGATTGATGTTTTTTTTTGCATCAGTCTGAAATCTGAGGAAATAGCGAAGATTAGAACAAATCTTCACTTACAGTTTAAGAGCGGTAATAAGGTTTGGCTTTATCAAAACAAGTTTGTTTATGAAAGTAAATAGGTAGTGTGGCTCAGCGCCCGGCCGCAGTAAAGTGATGTTTACAATGACATCATTCGGCCTAGTCTATAGAGAGAACCGAATCGATCGGGCTGAGGAGGCGTGCTGGCCGCTCAGCTGCGCCTACTAACTCAAATGCTCCGGTCCTAAAGATGTACCAGAAATCTTGTTTATCTCTTATTTTGTTTACCTGCTATTCTCTAAACTTACCCACAGTCTACAGTCAAACGCGCTACCCTGTCATAAAGCTCAACATTTGTCAAAACGGTGGTACGTATGACAAGGATTATAACAGAAATGAATTTCCTGCCAGAGCTTGCATTTGCACCAAAGAATGGACCGGCCTGTTTTGCACAACGCGTCGTTGTGGTATGTAGCTTACTGTATGTTTTGAATTTCTCTTAACAAGGTCAAATTCTCTCAAGCCCCATTCACACATTATGATATAAACAGACGGGCAATTTATTACGTAATCGTGTTTTTGTCCCTTTTAGGGCCCCCATTCATCCATGATAATCGCGCGTTATAATTTCCTGACCCCCTCGCCTAATTACGTAATTATTTGGCTACCCCCGAAATTTCAAATTTTTGGAGAGTTTTGAACGTTTTGCGTTCAATTCCATGTCAAATGACGTTTTGAATAAAATAATTGATTTTGATAATTTTCTTAAATTTCTTTGTCGATTAGCTACAACAACTACATGTACAGTACGTTACGTATGGTCTTCGTTTTACATAGAACATCAGTATTCGGTGTTTTTTTGTCACATGAAACCAAAGTGTATTGAATTTTACGGCTGCTGCCATATTATCACTTTACTGATGATCGATAGTCATAAAAGATTGAGTCGACACGTGCTACGTATATCCTTATAGACTCATAGTAATAAGATTTCAAAGGTCACTGGTGTCATTTAGTATTTGAAAATTGGAAAGCCTTGACTTAAACGGTAGTAGCCCTCTAATCCACACGTTCATTAAGTGAAATTGAGAAAGTGTAAGCCAATGGCTTCAAATCGAGACTACATGTACATGTACTGTACCTAAAGAACAAGTTTAATTATGGCCACTTCAGTGATTTCTCCTGGAGTTAAAAAAATTACGTAAATACAATCGCGATTCTCGAACCCCCTCCCCCTCTTGCGATTATGTAATTTTTGCACGCCCCAAGAGTAGGCTAAAAATCGCTAAACGTTTTAGAGTTAAAAAACAAGCAAAAAATAACAAAAATCCTGCCATTTCTCTGAATACTTGTAGTTTTGGGTCGGTGTGGGGGTCGTAAAATGTCTTGAGAGGTGAGGGGTGTAGCTAAAGGGCAACTCACAATTGGCGAAGTCACACTTGGTAGACACCATACATGGGCCGGAAAAATCCGGAGGGGGTAGGGGGGTCTGGAGACCTCGGGGGGGGGGGGGGGGGTCCCGAAAAAAGGCCAAAAAACGCCTATTTTGCCTTAAATATGCGAAAATTTCCTCCCTCCGGGAGGGGGGGGGGGTGGGGGAGGGATGAGGGTATGGCCGGCTGAGGGGGAGGGGTATACCCCCCTTACCCCCGGGCCCATGTATGGTAGACACAGGTCATTTCAGTGAATGGGAAAGTGGTGAACAAAGAGTGTCGATGCTTGGAGCACTACACAGGTTCCATGTGTGAACGGGTGACGTCTTGTGTTCACGGCCAGCTGAAGTCTGACAAGTGCGTCTGCAATGATGGCTGGCATGGCGACCGGTGTCACAAAATCTCGTGCAAACATGGCACAAGCGATCATAAACCCTATGATCAGTGTCGTTGTTTGCCCGGATACAACGGAACACGGTGTGAGCAAAAAGATCCCAGTTATAAGAGTGACGATTATAAGAGCGACTGGGCGCCCAAAGAGAAGTCGATTGGTGTAGGTATTTTTATAATTTGCTTCATTCTTGTTGTCATTGTCATCGTATGCATCTGCTTCGTCCGTGGAAAGAGCAGGTCTGGTGGTTGGCCAATGCAGCAAGCTTCGAGCCAACAACCCGTTGCATGTCCGAGTACCCAGGGTCCTATTGATCCAAGGGTGCCGTTGATGGACTCGAAGATGGGCGGAATGCCTGTTGGGGCACTTCCCACAGCTCCCACGGGGTATGTTGAAGAAGGATACCATCCTTCGGCTCCCGCATTTGAAGATGAAATGGGACCGCCACCACCTAGTTATGATGAGGCATTGGATATTGCGAAGATCTGAATCACAATCCAATCATAATGATATCATTATGCTTATTTGAAAAGTCTCTGCGTATGCAGTTGTTTTGACTTGTGCGAAATCACCATTCTCTGATTGATGTAAATTTCTTTTCTGAGCTCGTTACACTGGTATTTGTTGAAAATCTATAGAATGAACAAACAAATGAATGAGTAAATAAACAAATAAACGAATGAACAAGTAAATGAATGAATGAATAAAGCAATGAAGGGTACAGTCTATGAAGTAGGGTGAACAAACAAACGAACGAACATAATGCTTTGCTTTAATGATTATGATGCAAGAAAGCGATTTTGCGAGAAAGTCAGCTTAGAGTAGGCAAGTAGGGTCATTTCACGGATACGGCTGATTATTTAAGCCCCTCAAGGGGGCATGGATCCAATGGCGTACCCCGGATTTTGCAAAGGTGGTGTAAACTTTTGAAGCTGCCTGGTTGGGGCCAGATACAAGTAACAAAAATATATTACTCTCTCTTATTTTTGCCAAATTTTTCCTTCCTAACACTGCAAACGGGGGTTTACCCACCCTACACACCCACTGGGTACGCTAATGCATGGAACCCCCAGGAACTCCCACTGGTTCTGCCGACCCAACTTGGCCACTCTCTTTGGCACCTAAGTTGACTTTCTCGCAAAATGCATCTTAAATGAATGAACGGAACGAACGAATGAACGAACGAATGAACGAACGACGAACGAACGAACGAATGAACGAACGAACGAACGAACGCCAGGCCGTCGAAAGTCAGCAATGGCAAGTAGATAAATGGGGACCAAACCTTAGCTGTCTTGCACACACCGACAGCAAAAGGGGAGGGTTGTTGTTAAGGAGGCTGCCGGACTTCGTGTCTCTTCCTGCTCTATAGCAGTTGGCTACTCCTATGTAGTCCGAAAGGACAAAAAGTTACAACAACAACAACAACGAAGGAACGAACGAACGAATAAGCAATTAACAAACAAATGCATAGACAAATAGATAGAACATAGTGCCCATAAATTAAATTATGTTTTGTGTCTCTATTTTGTTCAGCGCCCACAATCCACCTATCAAATTAACATCTAGGATCTAGCTGAGGGCAAAGAAAAATCGATCGAGCCGCGTCTGTTCTGTCTGCCGGACGGCCTCCCGTCAGTTGTGCATTGCCACTAGTAGGCTCCGTTGTGTACTAGCTTGTTGCCTGCGGAAATTTTTCAAATAGACACTAATGACCTTGCTACCTCTTAGCGTAATTGGATCTCTATTGGTGCCCACACTTGCCAACAATCTAACCCAGGTGTTGAACTTGTTAGAGCAAGGCGAGTTGGAGTGTCGAAACGGCGGTACGTTCGACAAAAACTTTGACAAAAGCCGATCTGTTCCTAAGCCTTGCATTTGCTCCCAAGAATGGACTGGAATCCTGTGTAATACAAGGCTCTGTGGTATGCAATAGTTATAACATATTTTTTACATGATTTTAGACGTTAGTGTTGTATTTTTAGTGCACGGAAAGCTCGAGAAGAATGACTGCAAGTGTGACAAATTTTACTCCGGTCCTACTTGCCAAGATCTCGCTTCGTGCGTGCATGGCAATCTAACAAATGGAGTTTGTCACTGCAAACCTTTCTACTCTGGCGATAAATGTCAATTGATTGTGTGTAAGAATGGAAAGCGCATATCAGATGAGCACGACTCTAATTGTCGTTGTTCCTCTGGCTACTACGGCAAACACTGCGATAAAAAATCTAAGGGGAGGAGCTACTTCGACGCTAAAACCATCGCGATTGGTGGATTATTGATGGCACTGCCCATTGGTTTTTGCTGTGTCATCTGTCGCATGGGTTTGAAATGCGGTCCCAGAAGATACGGAATCGGAGGTTTTGGTGAATTGTTTGGTGGCTCTAACTAGTCAGTCATGCTTGATATTTTTCATTCCGTGATGTGTTGGATAAATCTGACACTATAATCTGCCAAAGGATTGGAAGTTGGACAGCTTCTGAATCTTCTGCCATTCTGATCACGACGAATACAGTATTCGTTTTGAGTTACCGCTTTGGCAAATCCAAAGGTGCTGGGTTTGATTCCCAGCTACGCTCTTGCACATGCCTAACTTTTTCACCTTTCTTTCCATTTAGCAATACCAGTCCGACATGGGTTGAGGTGAGGCCGTTGGTCCGCTCCCCGTTGTTTGCCTGGCTTGTCAAGGGTCTAGTTTAGGTGTTTGTCTGGCATCGCCGTGTGAGCATAGTGGTTAGTGCATTGGACCGGAAATCCAAATGTGCTGGGTTCGATTCCCAGCTACGCTCTTGCACATGCCTAACTTTTTCACCTTTCTTTCCATTTTAAGAGCCGGTTTTTCTAGGAATCGACTTTTGCTCCTTAACCTCCAGACAAATCTCAACTTTATGTCTCCGATTTGGCTAAAATTTTGTATTTTGGTATAATTTAACCTAAAAAGATGTTTTATCACCTTCCCGGTCGTTTTTGTGAGACTCAATTTTTCGACCGAACCTCAGATCTCGGCTTATAACTCTGGAACCAGTGAACGTACAAACTTGCGGATTACATATTTATAATCACATGAGCGTTCTCTTTCAAACGATGCCCTACATGACCAAATTCGAGACAAAAAGTTTTTTTCGAACCCCTTCTGGGCCAAATTTGACCCCCTCAAAGGTATTGACCCCCATTTTTTTATTTCATAAAAATGTAGCGCTATCTATTCACTTTAGATAGCACAAATAAAATCGAGAAAAAAAATATACATCTAATTGACTTTTTGGGCCTTGAAAGTTGTCAGGTCGAAAATTTGCTCAATAAAAGATTGCCTTGTAAAGAGCGTATCTTTGTCAATTTTGAGCCGAGTTCAGTGATTTTTTGCACACATATTGCACTGTGTCCCTGGCACATACTGCACAAATCTGACCTTGCTGGCTCTTGCTTGGCGCCAGTTCTATGCTTCTTGGTCACATTTCAAGATACATTAGTTTTACAAAGCAAATAGAATTTCCTGATAATCTGCAGTATCTTCCTGATAATTCGACAGTTGCGACTTTGTTACTGTGTTTTTTGCCGTCTTTTCACTAGGTATCTACTACATACCTACAACTAGACATCTATCTGGCCTGTATCAAGGTTCGGTAACAACAGAGACAGCATATTTGTGGTTTCGCTGTTTCGCTGACAGCATAGTATATGACTGTCCTGGGACAAGCTTAAGTTATAAATACAATGGTAAGAACAGTTGCAGTTTGTTGCTAAGTTGTACTTAAGAAAATTAACCTACATGAGTTCGTATTTAGAAAGAGGAGCAATAGCCACGCTAAAGTTTGTTGCTGCTGCATACAGCATGAACCCATGAGAGTGTTTAGAAACAAGTAATAGTCTAGTCAGATTCAATTAGCTAAAGTGATGCAGCAAGCATGCAAGTTGTCTGGAAAGCCATGCACTGACTTTGTTGCTAGTGATCATGTTCAAGGCAGCATTATAGCAGCGTTTCATGCTGGAAACTGAACCAGTAGCTTTCAACGTAGCATGGAATTCAATGGAATTGGTGGAAAGGTTAACAAACTGTTTGTTGATGCTCTGAACACTGTATGGCCACCTCTGAAAAAGCAGTTATACCACACATCAATTGAATTCCCACTATATAGTATAACTTTCACTGGTCACTCATTTGGAGGTGCTCTAGCACTTATTGCATAATCTGACTTAGCATTTACTATACCTGTATTGCAACAAAGAATTTCGCTCTGCACCTATGGGCAGCCAAGGGTTGGTAACTTTGAATTCGCAAAACATTCCATGTTCCTCATGCTTGGCGTGTCGTGAAGGCCAATGATTTCATGGCTAACTTTCCAGACTGCGATGGAAGTAACGGTTGTAGTATTTTCTGTGTTTGTCTATTAGAATGAAATTTTAGGTGCAGCAGTTGAGTGCACAGCATCATCCACTGTTGCTTACTATCACAGTGCAAATTTGGGAAAGCAAAAAACGGCAAAATCGGAAATTTTCGGAAATCCATTTTTTTCTAAAAAACCATTTAAAGGTATTGTAGCATGGTATAACCAGTTCTACTATTGCATTAAAACTATGTGCATTAAGAAATGGTTTATAGAGCTCATTTTGACAATAGAAATGCCAAAAATCAGCATAAAAATAAACCATAAAGCATAAAATATGTGGCCATACAAATTTGCTGTACCTGTAACTATAGTAATCATAAACATCATTTAAATTCCTGGCTTGTGTTGCAAACTTATATATATATATATAATTGACGTTTTATTTTGTTTTGCGTTTTCATTTTCCTGTTTGCTGCTATGCATATGTGCTAAAAATAAACCACAAATAAGAAATACAGTGTGATCAAGAAACAAAACAGTAAGCAAAGCAGTAACTAAACACAGGGTGCGAATGCTAAAAATTAGCTGGATCGAGCCAAGTAGATAAAATAAAAAATATAAAAACTTTACACTACCCGTCAACTGCGCAACTTAACTTGGTTCAGGCTAAGAAAATCGGTGTTGTTCAATGCGCGCTTATTTAAACTACGATTTCAGACGCTTGCGGGCACGTGTAACTTACGATTTTATACGAAACATTCCATATTCGGAAAATTCGGAAAAAAATGGAAAATTCGGAAATGACACTCAAATTCGGAAATTTCCCAAGAATTATAGGACCCTAGTCTTGCACACAACACAAACACACACACTCTCAAACACACACACGCAGACGCAACCACTCGATAACTTGACAATACAAAACACACTAGGAATCACACATTCTTTCACCTTCAGTACGTAGTAGGTACTTAGTGAAAAGACGGCAAAAAACACAGTAACAAAGTCGCAACTGTCGAATTATCAGGAAGATACTGCAGATTATCAGGAAATTCTATTTGCTTTGTAAAACTAATGTATCTTGAAATGTGACCAAGAAGCATAGAACTGGCGCCAAGCAAGAGCCAGCAAGGTCAGATTTGTGCAGTATGTGCCAGGGACACAGTGCAATATGTGTGCAAAAAATCACTGAACTCGGCTCAAAATTGACAAAGATACGCTCTTTACAAGGCAATCTTTTATTGGGCAAATTTTCGACCTGACAACTTTCAAGGCCCAAAAACTCAATTAGATGTATATTTTTTTTCTCGATTTTATTTGTGCTATCAAAAGTGAATAGATAGCGCTACATTTTTATGAAATAAAAAAATGGGGGTCAATACCTTTGAGGGGGTCAAATTTGGCCCAGAAGGGGTTCGAAAAAAAATTTTTGTCTCGAATTTGGTCATGTAGGGCATCGTTTGAAAGAGAACGCTCATGTGATTATAAATATGTAATCCGCAAGTTTATACGTTCACTGGTTCCAGAGTTATAAGCCGAGATCTGAGGTTCGGTCGAAAAATTGAGTCTCACAAAAACGACCGGGAAGGTGATAAAACATCTTTTTAGGTTAAATTATACCAAAATACAAAATTTTAGCCAAATCGGAGACATAAAGTTGAGATTTGTCCGGGAAGAGTCGACCCTTAGAAAAACCGGCTCTTAATAAACGACGATTCGCTCCAACTAAGTGGAACATGGAAGGCCCTTTTCCCCCACCTGGAAACAGTTTATAAACCAATGTGGTCTGTATTAATTAAAATTTAGACTGTTATGTGCATTTTGAGTTCGGTCTTTTGGGTACATAACTAAGTTTAAGTTTGAATCTAACAGTTACTGTGCACAAGGTGCTTTGAAAACGTCAACATATTTATTTCCGCAGTGGGGAAAAGGGCCTTAATAAACTTTGTCTTAACTATTACACGCATTGATAAAGGTAGCATCAGTTGTACAGGGTGTGTCAAAAAAAAACAACCCAGCAGAGTTTTTGCTGTAGCAACCGCAAATCTCAACCGATTTGAATGAATCCTGCTTTAAATGAAAGATAAATAAACTCTTGAAAGACTGGTGAAGGCCTTATTAAGATACGATGCTTAGTTCCTGAGATATTTTCCTTCAAACTCAAAACAGAGATTTTGGCAGTGAACAAGAGCGATTCTGTTGCACTTCACAACAAAACGGATTCCTACTGCTGAGGGGCAACAAGACTTTTACAAATGAAGTAACCAAGCATGTGTGGCACCAGAAAAACCTCGTTACGTTAGCCCTGAGCAGTAGGAATCGGGTTTATTATGAAGTGCAACAGAATAATAAAAATCGCTCTTGTTCATAGCCAAAATCTGTTTTGACTTTGAGTGCAAATATCTCAGGAACCAAGCATCATATCTTAATAAAAGCTTCACCAAACTTTCAAGAATTAATTTATCTTTCACATAAAATAGGACTCACTGAAATCGGTTGAGATTTGCGGCTGCTACAGTAAAAAATCTGCTGGGTTGTTTTAATCTCTGTTGTGCACTGGCAAAATCTCTGTTTTGATTTTGAAAGCAATTATCTCAGGAACTAAGCAACGCATCTTAATAAAGGCTACACCAGTCGTTCAAGAATTTATTTATCTTTCATTTAAAGCAGGATTCATTCAAATCGGTTGAGGTTTGCGGTTGCTACAGCAAAAAATCTGCTGGGTTGTTTTTTTTTTGACGCACCCTGTATAATCAGGGCAACAGCTTTTAGACAAATCTGGCAAATTATATCTATGCTGTGCTGAAATAAAATTTCAGTTTTGTTTTCACAAAAAGTTTTCGACCGTACTGTAAAATAGAATGGAACAACCGCATTTTTTGGTTCGCTGAAACTATTCCAAGCGTGGATTAGACGCTTTTGGTCACCTGCTGTACGCTAGAAATTCTCGTAATAGTTACTTGCGTATAAGCAATATAAATACGGTAAGCTACTGCCATACATGTAACAGGGGGGTCTGGGGGTCTGGCCCCCACCCGACTTAGGCCAGACCCCCCCCGGATGGGGGACCCCCCGAGACGATTTCGCCGACCCGCCCTCCGATTTTTCTGGCAAGTAAATTTTTGAGCAATTTTTTACAATTTCAGACACAAAAATTGCCAAAATCGCCTGCAAAGCAGCACCTTTTAGCTGTATTTCAGCCCAAATTAGCGATTTTTGGCGATTTTTAGCTAAAAAATTTGGCCCTACCCCCTCCCAAAAATTTGGCTCAAACCCTCCAACCCCCTCCCCCATCGGCGGATGACCTGTTACATGTATGGCTACTGCCATTACGTCTACATACTACAGCAGTTACATATAACTAATTTTTACAATTTTGCCATTGTGTTGCACTGCATCTCGTTGGAACGACAGAGTTCGCTCAATATTTGACTAGATAGGTACTACTGTTGATCGGGTATACCCATACCCATACCCGAAACTGGGTATTTTTTAGCAAAACTACCTGAAATTGGGTATACCCATACCCGGGTATACCCGATTTTTTGAAAAATACCGGGTATGTGAATGGGTATTTTTAGAAAAAATCGCGCAAACACACACGTTAATTTCTGTAAATCTGTGCAAAAATTCTCTCAAGGAAGTGTTAAATTGAAACACCGTTTTTTGCCATGCATCATACACTCCTTTACTGTTTCGGAACGATTAGTTTTCCACCTAATTTGTCTCAAGAATTGTATAATTAGCTTTGTGGCGTTTTTTAATTTTATGCGTAAAACACCATTAAAACATCTACTTGAAAAAAGTTCCCGGGATCAGAAAGGAATGCTTTGGGTTGTTCTTATGAATGTCAATCTCTCACTGCAAAATTCACAGTACATACTGTATGCATTGCATGCAAAACATGGTATTTGACTGAAGCTGAATTTTTACAAATGTATGTATGGTATATGAAAAGTGTTCTGTGTGCAAACAGTAACTTTCTTGCCTCTCGTTTACTTCTAATAGAAATCGGGCTTCTATTCTTGCGCTCCCTTCGAGGATAATTACCGTTGTAGGCTAGTAAATTTAGTTAGACTCTAATTAGAAAGTTACACAACGTTTCAATGCATTTGGTCTTGATGCTGAGGGAAGTATTTACAGCAAGGGGCCGTCCATAAACGACGTCGTCCCAAAATCCCGATTTTTCGGACCCCCTCCCCAAAATCGCCTTGCGTCTTTTCCCCTCCCCTAAGCCGACATCGTTTTCCATTCACCACCCCCCCCCCCGGTTAAAAAAGGCTGTACATACAGTACCGTGATGTTTTCTTGTTGCCATACTGCGTCATCAATTGAATAAATCCCTACAACCACTCTGGGAACCTTTTCTATAGTTCGAACCTTTCCCAGAATGTACAAAAATTGAAAATAACACTATCGAAGTTCCCAAAAATTCCGAAAATGCGATATCGTTTTTAGCTAACCCCTAGCCCTCCTGTTGCGTCGTCTATCGTCGCATTTCGGCCGAACCCCCATCCCCTCTGGAACTACGTCATTTATGGACGACCCCTCAAGCCAAAATTTTTATGCAACTGTGGTGGGTCACCCAGGATGGGTGGGTGTTAGAAATTATGCTCCAGAAAGCTGATTTCTTTTTGCCATTGCCAATCTACCAAAGTATTAGAAAATTCACAACTGTTCTACTAAACTGTGAAGTAAAA
Source organism: Sabatieria punctata (assembly GCA_030248155.1). Classification (NCBI taxonomy): domain Eukaryota; kingdom Metazoa; phylum Nematoda; class Chromadorea; order Araeolaimida; family Comesomatidae; genus Sabatieria; species Sabatieria punctata. Next base: position 52,821 of record JASANB010001624.1, read on the forward strand.
CTGTACCGGTTCGGTTACTACTACATCAGCCACACTGAGCATATAATAATTGCCAAAACAGCGGTTCAAAATCTATCTTTGCAAAACCAATAGAAATTTGGCATTTTTAGGAATTTCGCTATTTTAACGAAAACTACCCGATTTATACCCGATACCCGGGTATTTTTAAAATACCTACCCATACCCATACCCAATTCGGATTCGAATACCCATAGCAACAGTAATAGGTACTGTATTTGGATTTCGCCAATCAAAGATAAGATGACAAATAGATTCTTGCTTATCTACATTTCTGAGCGCTTTAAAACAATAACAACGAAACAAGCATAACAGTAGATAGATGTATTAGTAGCGTTTGGGAGCTTACCGCTAGTTGGATTGGTCTAACCCCACACCCCATGCCTGCCCCACCCCGCAAAATACAAGTAGTAGTGTAGTAGCGTAGCGGCTCCAGTACTAATAAACTGGCTCAGAAGAAATATAAATTATTACAGTGCCCTTTGCTGATCAAATTTAGCGATTCCTCGGTGCTGTTATTAAGACGTTGTTGGCTCAGTGGTTTTTTAACTCGCTGCCATGAGTTAAGGCGGCCCCGGCATTCCCAGCGGTTGTTTGTGGGTTAGAAATCTGTCAAGACGATGGCAAGTAGTCGACACTAGCGACACAAAACCCAACCAGACCATCGAAAGTCAACAATTGGCAAGTACTGTAGATATGGAAACAAAACCGGCGCTGTCTTGCATTGCACACATCGATAGCGAAAGGGGAGGGTTGATTTTGATGTTAGGAGGCAGCCGTATACTGTTGGAAAGTCCGGGGTTAGAAAGCAGGTTCCGGTTCAAGTCAAGTCCAACATCGAAATTTCAGGCTCAAGTCCATCTTCTAAAAAACCGGACAAGTCTTTTGTTCAGGTTCAAGTCTACTGATATTATCAAAAACTGTAGAATTTGCACTGCTTGAAATTTTCTGAACCATATAAGCGTGTCCACTGGACTGGCAGTGATATACCCAGATCAGACTTTTTAATGGGATAGTAGTTTCGTTTCTGACATTTTCAGTTTGAAAAAAAAGTTAAATAAACATGAAACAGTTAAATTTATGCGCAATCCAACCGAAAATTTAAGGAATTTTGCCTAAAATTGCACTCAAAATTTGAACCTATTAAAGTAAGTCCAATAAAACGGGACAGGTTCAAGTCCGGATTAAATAAAATAGGTTCAGGTTCTTGTCCACGAATTTCAGGTTAAAAACCTATTAATAGATCCAAGTTTCATCGGACGGACTTCTGTCTCTTCGTGCTCTATAGCAGTTGGGTACTGCTACTGTACATAGCCCGAAAGGACAAAAACTTACAACAACAAAGATGTACAGAAGACTTTTGGTATTCTACACTTTGTTTTTGGATCTTAAACAAAGATTGCCTGCTTAAAATATTGTAATTTTTAACCTTACGATTATTGATTAAAACATGCTAAAATCTATTTCCTGGCGGTTTGGGAAATCTGTAATTTTGGCCCTCCTTCCTAGGTGAAACCTATTGGTGGTGAAACCGCCACCCGGCAGTACTGTTATTTTACTAGTGGATTTTTATTTGTATTTATTTATTTTGTCGCACAAGCAAGACAACATGTTAGTAACTGAACTGTTTTATCACACTATTTACTAACTACAAATTCAGCTCTTCAATTTAATTTTTACTTTTCTTTTACTACCAAGCAGCGCCGATTTTAGAAATTTTTGTTTTACCACGATTTTACTAGTCATAAGGTTAATTTTGCATCAGTAATGCCAAGATCTTATGAATTATTAATGTTGGTGCTAAATGGTTGCTAAACTTGATCGTGATACGAGATTCTCACAAGAACTTTAGAGACAAAAAAGTGTGAAATTCGATTGACAGACAAAAGTGCGCCCACACACATTTTGTTGCAAAATTGATCAAGAATTTGGCTGGAATGGAATTCAAGAAAGCCTAGTAAAATAGTAGAAAAATTGTCCTTTTACTTTTGACGGTCTTAGTTCATTTAAGTTTTATTTTTACTTTACTATTGGCTCGTAATTTTACTTTTTACTATTAGTAAAATACCACTAGTATTGCTAATTTTTGCTTTACTACACTAAAATATAACTACGAAAATAACAGCACCTACAGTAGCAGGCAACCCCTCTCCGGCCAGGACCTACATATATACATGTATCAAAGGAAGCCTAAAGCACTTTAGCCCTGCAGTTTTGAACTGAGCCCGCCTCTAAGCCGATCACTTCTTCGCTTTTTTCTTGATCATTCGCTCTACCCGCGCCCATTCCTTCTGGTAAACCTGGTACAACTCTTTAGGGTCTCCATGCGGTCTTCCAGTGCGCTTTGCCACTTGCTGAGCCTTTGACATAACTAAACAACCTTCTGAGCACTTGTTTCTGTGCTGCATCATTGTCTACCTTTCTCATGTTTCTCTCTGAAGTCCCAATCTTTTTCAGGCTCTGGTTTTAGTGCAGCTAAAACCAGTAAAGTATTAGCGCCATCAAGTTCCCCTGACTTAACTACCCTTGGGCGGAATGGCTCTCCTAGGAGACCTTCGAACAGGCTTCTTCTTCGGCTTAGGAGACGGTTCTGCTACTGGCTCAGACGGGCCTGCTTCAGGTTGTTGAGGCGCAGGATCCGGATCAGGATCAGGTTCAGGAGTAGGTTCAGGGTGAGGCAACACAACTTCAGGTGAAAGCTGACTTCGTTCACAACCATCAACGCAGTGCTGAGTTTCGTCCACTTCAATCTGAGGTAGCAACGTGTCTTCAGTGCTGGTTTCAGCTTCTGTACAGTGACTCTGGGTGTCTTCAGCCTCCTCAACAGGTTCAGGTTCGAGCGCTTGCGAAGGTTCTGTAGAACTTTGCATCTCTTCATCTGGAATGGTGGTCCGCTGCGACTCGTTCAAGTCAAATAAATCCATATTTGCATCATCAGGACCACTGCAGGTCTCAACTGGACCGCTCTCTTCAGGTGGGGACACAACTGCGACTGTTAGTCCTTCTTCTTGCACCGGAGTGTTGTCGAGGATTTCTGGAGCATCTGGGATAGTATCTGGATTGGAGTCGGGCTGGAATTCTTCCAGATCAGCCTGTGAAGCAGCACTTGACGTATTGTTGTTGTCTGATGAGTCTTCAGATATACTGGAAGATTCAGGTTCCGGACTGAGTTCAGAGGACGTCGGTGATTGTATGTGGATCTCCGGAGTGTACCGTTCCTCGAGTTCCGATTCAATACCTTCAACCAGAGGTGATGGCACTGTGAAGTGGCCACAGTCAGTGGTACCGGTGCTGCTGGTCTCTGACTCTTCTGGCTCATTCACTTCCTCAACTTGTTCAGGAAATGCAAAGGACACTTCAGACTCTATGGACTTCAGTGTATAGTTGCTGCAGAGTGGCAAGGGCATGTGGTCCAGTTCAGATTCTGGGGTTGAGCGGAGGGTTGGGTTGGGGGTAGGAGCTTCAGGTCTGGCTGGCTTTGGATCTGGAATGCAGTTTGATTTCACTGGACTTGAGGAACAGAGGTAGTCCATGAGACGGTTAGGAGAAAATGGCAACTTTGGCACTGGTTCCATTGGAGTTTCGTCGTTTTCATCAATTTCTGTCAGGCTCTCTACTGAAGGACTGAATGCTCCCGCTTTCAACTTGTCTGAATATAGTGAATACAGTTTCTATGCTAGGACGATCTCAAGATCTACGTAAATGTCAGTCAGTCAGTCAGTCAGTCAGTCAGTCAGTCAGTCAGTCAGTCAGTCAGTCAGTCAGTCAGTCAGTCAGTCAGTCAGTCAGTCAGTCAGTCAGTCAGTCAGTCAGTCAGTCAGTCAGTCAGTCAGTCAGTCAGTCAGTCAGTCAGTCAGTCAGTCAGTCAGTCAGTCAGTCAGGTTAGTCAGTCAGGTTAGTCAGTCAGGTTAGTCAGTCAGGTTAGTCAGTCAGGTTAGTCAGTCAGGTTAGTCAGTCAGGTTAGTCAGTCAGGTTAGTCAGTCAGGTTAGTCAGTCAGGTTAGTCAGTCAGGTTAGTCAGTCAGGTTAGTCAGTCAGTCAGTCAGTCAGTCAGTCAGTCAGTCAGTCAGTCAGTCAGTCAGTCAGTCAGTCAGTCAGTCAGTCAGTCAGTCAGTCAGTCAGTCAGTCAGTCAGTCAGTCAGTCAGTCAGTCAGTCAGTCAGGTTAGTCAGTCAGGTTAGTCAGTCAGGTTAGTCAGTCAGGTTAGTCAGTCAGGTTAGTCAGTCAGGTTAGTCAGTCAGGTTAGTCAGTCAGGTTAGTCAGTCAGGTTAGTCAGTCAGGTTAGTCAGTCAGTCAGTCAGTCAGGTTAGTCAGTCAGGTTAGTCAGTCAGGTTAGTCAGTCAGGTTAGTCAGTCAGTCAGTCAGTCAGTCAGTCAGTCAGTCAGTCAGTCAGTCAGTCAGTCAGTCAGTCAGTCAGTCAGTCAGTCAGTCAGGTTAGTCAGTCAGGTTAGTCAGTCAGGTTAGTCAGTCAGGTTAGTCAGTCAGGTTAGTCAGTCAGGTTAGTCAGTCAGGTTAGTCAGTCAGTCAGTCAGTCAGGTTAGTCAGTCAGGTTAGTCAGTCAGGTTAGTCAGTCAGGTTAGTCAGTCAGGTTAGTCAGTCAGGTTAGTCAGTCAGGTTAGTCAGTCAGTCAGTCAGTCAGTCAGTCAGTCAGTCAGTCAGTCAGTCAGTCAGTCAGTCAGTCAGTCAGTCAGTCAGTCAGTCTGTCAGTCAGTCAGTCAGTCAGTCAGTCAGTCAGTCAGTCAGTCAGTCAGTCAGTCAGTCAGTCAGTCAGTCAGTCAGTCAGTCAGTCAGTCAGTCAGTCAGTCAGTCAGTCAGTCAGTCAGTCAGTCAGTCAGTCAGTCAGTCAAACTAAAATACAGAGTATGCTTGCTTACTCATTTTGTTAAACTGCATAAGCGATTCTTCATCTTCTGGAATCGGTAGTCCTTTCTCAGTTGCCAGTGCATGCTCAACCATTTTATGTAAGTCAATCTGATCAATTTGATCTGGATCTATTCCACACTTGTGTCCAATAGCCTGAGTGAAGCTTCGCACGGATACTCTAAAAAATACTTTCACTTAGATAAATAAGATCTGAGGTAAATTGAGCTTTACTGTTGTCCCCCGAACCAAATTTTCACATTTCCAGGATTCTTGAGCTTCCGGCCAAACCAGTGCAGTTTCTTGAGATAATCTGAGCCGATTTCAATCGCTATTGTAGCTATTGCCAAGCCAATCGCAGCATAGAAAAGCTTGAGCGGGAGGAAAATCAGTCTAAAAGTTGTGTTGTTACATTTTTTACTTTGCTTTTTTAGTTCAAATTACAGTAGATTACCGTCCAGTGCCTATACTACCGACATCAATGCAGGTGAGCCACATGAAAATGAAGAACAGTCCATTTACAAAGGTCAGATTTTCGCCTTCCATAATTTGCATAAGCACAGCGCCGGTGAGAACATAACCCAGAAAGCCAAGCAAAACCAACGTTCCGGTCATTTCTACAGCTTTACTTTCTTTTTTCTTCTTGGGGCTTGCCTCATTTCCCAGTTCCTTATCCAATTCTTTTTCAGCTTTTCTATCTTTGCGCTTCTGCAGTAGGGCCAAAATGGCGTTGCTCAAGAATTTGCCAAAATTGGCCACAATTATCATGGTCAGTGGAATGCCAATTAAGGCAAAACAGATGCAGAACAGTCGTCCAGTCTCCGTTTCAGGCGATAATCTGCCATAGCCTAGAATTGTCAAAACTAATTTATTAGATGGCACAAAGCAATCAATCAATTTTTTGACAGTTTCAATCTAGATTTTGAACGCTTCTTTCTTACCAACAGTTGTCATAATAGTGAAGGCATATAGCGCTGACTTCTGATAGGTCCAGTGCTCCAGCTCTTCCAAGTACTTTGATAAGCAAGTCTTGAGAATGACCGGCGATAATATAGAAACTTGTATTGAAGCGCTATTTGTAGAATTGAGCACACTTCCAATGCAGACGTTGATGAGAGACAATTCATTTTTGATAGAGTTTTGTCTTTGTTTCGCCTCCAGCGATTCGAACACGATCCCTCCCAGCAAGGCATAAATCACCACTGCTATTATTAGAAAAATGTGCACCGAACTGGGATGTTTCTTCTGAAATACAGCAAGACTACAAAACTATTTTAGATTTAGATTGGAAAGAAAATTTAGAAATTTGAAATTTTGTTTGATTTTGATTTTGGTAAGGCCTTTTCATTTTAGTACTAGCTTGTTGGCTATATTTATCACACTTTTCAAATGCGTCAGAATATATTCCCAATCCTTTCTGCATGTTTTGATTCTAAAGAACTCAAGAAAGGTGCATTGAGCATAATTTCCAAAGGCTTCTATGACATTATCACAGCAAACTACCACTACTGTACCAAATTCATACCAAAATCATACCAACCAAATTCAAACTAAATTAGCTAGTACTATACCATACAGCACCACATCGAGTTCAAATCGCCAAGTATATACCATACCATACCATATCAAATTCAAAGTTTGAATTTGGTAGGCATCCCTGCCTGCTACATGTACGATTGCGCGGGAAATATAAATAGGGATGGCCAAAGCACGTTCGCGCCGCGCCGAATAGAAAATACAAAATCACAGCCAAAAAGTGGTCCAAACCCGTTTTTGCAACTTCAAGCGCAAATGCTTTTTTGTGTTCCGTTATTGATAGGGGGATGTGATGTATTTATATGAAACAGAGTGTGAGCTATCGAATAAGATGCATTTTGAATCATAATTCGGCCGTTAAAGGGCATTTTCCTCTCGAAAACTGAATTCGCCGTTTTTCAATGGCCATTTTCTGCTAAAAGGAGAGTTGATTCAAATTTTGTTCAATCGGATTTAAAATCAGCGCAACTGGTTACCTATATAGCACCGCTTTTTTTCTTTCCGCACTTCGGCATGGTCCCCACAAATTTGATTCTTTCTTAACTACTGAAAATGGGCATTTTCGTGTATTTTTTTCATGTTCCTCGTTCTTGTAAAAAAACGACGAATTCGGCACAAGATGTTCAATCGGTTCCGTGTACAGTAGACTTCTAACTTTCGAATGATATAAGAATTTGCTCTCTGCTCTTTGCCGTTAACCCCACAAACGATGTTGAAGTTTCTGTAACCCTAAATTTTTGCCATTTCAGGCTTTTATTGTACCCAACACTTGCAATCATACTTTTTTGCATTAATTTAGCTGGGCGACAAATATTCACATCTTTCTAGCATATTTTAAACAATCAAGTTGGTTTCACCTTCGTAACACGCGCCATAGAAAATCAGCCACCGCTGGGACGGCGACCAAGTTATAAACACTAATTTACGCGATTTGATCCACGCGGCTGTTTTGAACCCGCATTTCTCCAATTCTTCATGAAATTATGTGCGGTTTTTTGCGTAAATAATCGCATCCGGTCATGCTATTGCCGTTTTGGCGTAAATTTTGCTTGTAGCGCGAGTTATTCAAATATGTTGCCCATAATTAAAAATGGTACCAAGTGCGCCATACAAAAGTTCTTCGCAGACGGACGCTTTTAGATCGCACTTTTCTAATTTTTCATGGAATCAAGTGCGGTTTTTTGCGTAAATTATCGCATCCGGTCATGTTATCGGCGGTTTTAGCATAATTTTTTTGCTGTAGCGTGAATTTTTAAAAACCATTGGCCATACCTAATATAAACTCCAAATGAAAACAAACCTAAGAACAAAGGAAGGAACTCACGAAGAACGAAGTCATTTGTTGCCCCACAGCCAACAGCTTGTTCAGCGGCAGGGCAAAGTTGACCGAGTGCTGTCTAAATAGAAAATCTCCACTTACTTAATTCTATTGGGAGCTGGAGATAAGGCTCGGCGAGATTTCGCGCCCACTTACCGTCTAGGCATCACTATTTGATTTACGTTCGTTTTCAATTTAGACTACATAAGCCGGCCAAAAGTCAGTTAAGAGTGGCTCCGTCGAAAAGTCTCAAACGAAGAGGCTTGCTAAACTGCCGAAAAAGACACGGCCCAGCGGGTGACTTAGACTTTGGTGGCTAAAAGGTCCCCCGGGGAGCTCCGGCAGTCGATTGATAAATGAGCCCATTTGTTGGCAAAAAGTCCAATTGAACTTTGAAAAGTTTAGGCCGCTTTCTAATTTACTGGTTTATTCGGGCGAAACGGCCCGATCACAATCTTTTTTGCTCGGTCCAGGCCCAGCAGAGGCGCTCCGAAAAACTGCAGTCTAACAGACAAATAATGGTAGCAGTGCGCTAATCGTCATAAAAATTCATGCGATTTTGAGTTTTAGGGCCACAGATTTATTACGGCCCGGCATACATTATTTTAGCCTCAACAGTTGCAAATAGAAGGATCATAAAACCAGTCTAGGATACTCAGAACTTGGGCCGGAGTTTTTTCCGCGATTTAGGAAAAAACCGGAAAAACACCTAAAAAACTGGACAAACAGGGCGAGGTTATCCATCCCTGGAATTACCTATTAGTTTTTATCTGTAATTTGCGATGTGAAACGGATTTCAGGGGTTTTTTTGAATTATAAACTCTATCTGCATGTAGCTTCAGGCAAAATCAAACGTTTGTTAAGCTGTTTCAATATGCGTGTATGATATCGAGAATTTACGGCGTAAAGCGTGTCAGCAGCATCCCGAAGATTCACCGTACCATAGCCGAAAGAGTGACTGGGAAAGAGGCGAAACGCCCTTCAACCCTAAACCGTTTCTCGAAGACGCAATTGAATTGAACCGTCAGTTCTGTCAGGTAGCGTACTGAGTTTTTAGCATGTTTTACATCTTAACAATAGGCTAAAAAGCGCATCAAACAGCATTTAGGAGCTAGAAACAAGCATGAAATGAAAAACCTTCTAAAACATCGATTTGCCTTCGAAATTTTATCGACTTTTGCTTATCAAGTACACACACATACACAAAAATACACATTTTGAGTATTGCTTGTGTATGGTTGTGTATCGGAATTTTCAATGTGTATGTGTATATGTATAGATATTGAAAAAACAATGTGAATTTTTGTGTATGGTAAATGTGTATGTGTATAGACAAACAACAGTACTTTGTTGGAACCAAAAATCCTTGCGCAAAAATGTTATGTTGCAAAGAAAGCGTTGTGACCAGAGGGAATTTTCCATAAAAATTGCAGTAAACTGGCTAAAGATACCGATTCCCAAATATTTCCAATTTCGTTACTTTACGCTTCGTCAATACTGGGTATTTCCAACATAATCGGTGCACCGGGTATGGATACTTCTTAAAATACCTGGAATCGGTAATACATACCCTCCACATCGAAACAAAAAATAAGCCTATGGCCGATGGGCTTATTCATGGAAACTACAGGGTGTGCCAAAAAAAACAACCCAGCAGATTTTTTGTTGTAGCAACCGCAAATCGCAACCGATTTGAATGCATCTTTTTTTAAATAAAAGATAAATAAATTCTTGAAAGATTGATGTAACGTTTATTAAGACAGCCTGCTTAGTTCCTGAGATATTTGCCCTCAAAGTCAAAACAGAGATTTTGACAGTGAACAAAAGTCATAAAAACAACCCAGCAGATTTTTTACTTTTGCAACCATGAATCTGAACCGATTTGAATGAACCCTTTTCTGAATGAAAGACTGATAAATTCTTCAAAGATTGGTGCAATTTTTATTGAGATTCACAGTTTAGTTCTTGAGATATTTGCCTTCTAAGTCGAAACAGATTTTGGCAAAGAACAAGTGTGATTCCGTTGCATTTCATAATAAAGCAGATTCCTACTGCTGGGGCTAATGATGCTTTAGTGTTGAAGTAAACCGAGTTTTTGTGTCACCTGTAAAGCCTCCAAGAGCCCTTAGCAGTAGCAGGAATCCGTTTTATTACGAAGTGCAGAATAATAAAAAAATCCCTCTTGTTCACTGCCAAAATCACAGTTTTGACTTTGAGAGTGAATATCTCAGGAACTAAGCAGAGTACATTAATAAACGTTACATCAATCTTTCAAGAATTTATTTATCTTTCATTTAAAAAAGGATTCATTCAAATCAGTTGATATTTGCGGTTGCTACAGCGAAAAATCTGCTGGGTTGTTTTTTTTTGGCGCACCCTGTATATTTTTAGCCTTTTTTAGTCAAATACAATAGAACAGAGGCAGAGGTAATACAATCATTCAATGCTGCTTGTCGATTAATTGTGATGGTGCGAATAGCATTGCATTTTGCACTCACTGTTTCGATTTTTGCTTTATTTTACCTTGTTTTTCGTAATGTTTTCGATTGTTTTCACGAATTTTACATGCGAAAACTGCGGTTTCACGCCCTTCAGACACACAAAAATGTTGAAGAAACCAAAAATCAGCCTAACCCTTACTGGCGGCAGAAGCTACTCCATCCATTTGGTGTAGTACCCAGCCACATGAATAACGTTTTTCAGAGCGTGATTGTGCTCATGTTTCCCCACACAATCACTCTTTGCGTGCGGATGTTTGTTAGCTTTAATTGTCTCTGCATGAGAAAACGGGCCAACTAGCGGGTCAAAAAAAAATTCAAAATCACTTATGTAATTTGTACAATAGATATTCTAAATCAGTTTTTGATGAGAAAAACGAATCTAACGTCCGAATTTCGCTATCTCGATTTGCACAGGAGTTATGGAGGGGGGAACGTTTAGAAGCAAGGCAAATTTTTCCTTCCGAATTTATACGTTTGAACAGTTTTATCTTATCAAAACGGGGTTTCTGAATCTCATGACGCCCTTCATTTCCACGGGAAACCTCAAAAAGTGCGATTTTTTGGCACCTGAAAATTTCAATCACACTTTTCTCAAAAACTCTACGTGCCAACTATGAGCTTTTCAAGCATCAAATAGTCCAGGACACAAGCTATCGATCCATTAAAAAATATTGGGGGGTCATCGTTGGTAGACGGGCACTTCATACCCTCTGAAGTTTGGGTGGTCGTCAAAATTTTGCATTTTTCGACTTTTTCGGTCTGAACCATCCTCTTCAAATGAATGCCATTCTGTCAAACCGAGCCCAATCGCAACATGGTTTATGGCACCGAAAAGAGCTCGCTTCACAGATTAATTTGATATGTAGATGTTACATACTACTGCCAGTATAAAACCCACAAAATTAAAAAGAAATTTTGGTAGAGTCTAGAAATAGAGTATTTTGGTTTACTCGTGTTCAGCAGTTCTGTGACACTGTATGGATACTCTGTGAATTGCTTTGCGTAATTAGTGTGACCCCTGACGCATTTTTTTGGTTTACGCCCCTGGACCGAAAATCAGTACATGCAGTACTGTCAACTTTGTTGCCTACCTGACTTACTAACTGGCATGCAATGGGTCAAATTGTCGAATGACTATCGAATTAGCTACGTTCATAAGTATATCAAAAATTTCAAACCATAAACAACATTTGCCTATACAGTATATCCTATCCTACAGTATATAAGCTATGTGTATCCAGCAAAAACGAACATTTCTAACATTGCTGCACTGCCTAGTCTGTTGCAGTATGAGCAGGTCCACCAAGATCAAGGACAGCTTGACAGAACACCAAATTAATTACGATAAGAAAAACTGGGTGCCAATCGTGTTTCCGAAATGCAACCTCTGTCCGATGCATGCTGTGGTATTCAGATATATAAAGTACAGAACACGTAACTGCAACAACAAGATGTACTGTGCAGGCAAATATGAAGACATTTGTCCAGGTATCTATTGCATTTAGTTCCTCCTGAGTTTACTCATTGGACCATTGTCGGCAGCATGGGCTAAAGCAATCTTTTGTTTCTGGCTTCAAAATGCGGAAAGTTTTGTTGAATTTTTTTGGTTTCATAAAAAATTAAAGCCCTTTTCAAAATTCACTGAATTCTGTGTTTTTCTTGCGAACTTCTTTATATTGATGAGTCGGAGCGCTTTGGGCATCCAGACCAATTGCTGTATGTAGAAGAGCCCAAGCTCTGTAGTACGGTGTAAACTAATCTGTGCAACAGTCACTGATTCTGGTTATGATAATTTGTGCAGAGGAAAAAATGCGGTTTTTCTGTAGTTTGGCCAATGTGATTTTTAGAAAGAAAGTAGAGACATGTAACTTCTTCACTCATGTACATGGGCAGGTCAGGCCGACAGGGGAGGGTGGTTGGGAGGCCTGACGTTGGTCAGGGGTTGAGCCCAAATTCTGAGGGAGGATGGTTGGTAACTAAGAAACGCTCAAAAATCGTAAAAAGGACTAATTTTGGCTCAAATGCAGCTAAAAAGTGCTGTTTTACTGACAGTTTTTGTGCCTGAAATTTTAAAGAATTGGAAAAATTCGCTGAAAAAATTACTTGACATGCCAGACAATCGGAGGGATTTCTGAAGTTCATCTCGGGGAGGTTTGGTTGGCCTATGTACATCGGTGGCAGCAAACCCCCATGTATGCCCAAAATGTACGTATATTGACTGTAGCTCCAACGGTTGCAGAGATATACACAGTTTACCAAAATGCTAAAAAAGCTTTTTAGTTTTCTTAGGGGTTGAAATGACTCTGAACCAACTCAAAACCGATTTGGCTGACATTCACAGATGTTAAAAAACCTGGAGACATCGATTCTGATACTTGTGGAAACTGAAAGGCTACTGGAATGCCATACAAACGATCTGTGAAATCCACCATGAAGCCTTCGTTGCATGCAAATCAGGCTTCACATTAGCAAACTTTAGCAAGTTCGAGTTTCACAGTGGTACGCTATCGGGTTTTTCGTATAAACGAATTAGTTCCCCCTGGGCGTATATTTGGAAAACCTTTCTAAATAGACACCCATTGGCATAAAGAAACACGCTGTTATCACGTTTTGTTGAAAAATCAGTGCGAAAATTTAATTCACAGACAGACAGTGCTCAGAGAGTTGTCTCATTTTCAAATAAACGCTCATGTACAGTACTTTCCAAATAGCCACCTCTGGGCGCTTATTTAGAATAGAATTGAATTAGTGAAAAGTCACAAAATTAAATGGCGCCCATGGCGTTTTTTTTACAAAAAACCTGGTAGTAGAATGCAGTCAAGTAGGTAGCATAACCAAAACCACCAGCAATTTTGCTTCTTGTTTTACTAAGTCAGGGAGGCAACAAAGATGACAAGACTGTATGTACTGATTTTCGGTCCAGGGGCGTAAACAAAAAAAATGCGTTAAGGGTCACGCAAAGCAATTCACAGAGTATCCATACAGCGTCACAGAACTGCTGAACACGAGTAAACCAAAATACTCTATTTCTAGACTCTACCAAAATTTCTTTTTAATTTTGTGGGTTTTATACTGGCAGTAGTATGTAACATCTATATATCAAATTAATCTGTGAAGCGAGCTCTTTTCGGTACCATAAACCATGTTGCGATTGGGCTCGGTTTGACAGAATGGCATTCATTTGAAGAGGATGGTTCAGACCGAAAAAGTCGAAAAATGCAAAATTTTGACGACCACCCAAACTTCAGAGGGTATGAAGTGCCCGTCTACCAACGATGACCCCCCAATATTTTTTAATGGATCGATAGCTTATGTCCTGGACTATTTGATGCTTGAAAAGCTCATAGTTGGCACGTACAGTTTTTGAGAAAAGTGTGATTGAAGTTTTCAGATGCCAAAAAATCGCACTTTTTGAGGTTTCCCGTGGAAATGAAGGGCGTCATGAGATTCAGAAACCCCGTTTTGATAAGATAAAACTGTTCAATCCTATAAATTCCGAAGGAAAAATTCGCCTTGCCTCTAAACGTTCCCCCCTCCATAACTCCTGTGCAAATCGAGATAGCGAAATTCGGACGTTAGATTCGTTTTTCTGATCAAAAACTGATCTAGAATATCTATTGTACAAATTCCATAAGCGATTTTGAATTTTTTTTTGACCCGCAGGAGTACCAATTTTGGCCCGTTTTCTCGTGCAGAGACAATTAAATGTGATTGGAAAATGAAGGAAGGTGCAAAAACTGATTGGCCAGTCACATGTCATGAGAGAGGGCGGTTGGGCAATCTGTCCGCTGCATTTGCGTCCAGTTAGCAACTTTCAGCAACTTTCAGTCGAAAACAACGATTTTATGCGATTTTTCGAACTCTACCAACATCTCTCACCCGGAATTTAGGCTCAGACCCTCTTTCAATTGTGCTGCAGACCTGATCGTAAGGTTGAAAAATAGAAATTCATGTAAACGCATAAAATACGCCTAAATTAACACGACTCTATTGACTTGTTTACAATGTAATAGGCAGACGCCGTTCAGTGACATCAGAATGACATCATCATAAAAACAGCCGGCCGAGCCAGATCGATTTTACGTTCACTCTCACTCAGCCTCTCTCTGCATTTGGAGCGCGCGGTGTGTTTGTGCTGCTTTGGCTAATCAGCGAAAGAAATGTCTTCCATTGTTCTGTTTGGCTGTGTGCTAGCTAGTCAATTGATTGGGCTAATTATTGCCGCTGATTCTAACATCTTGAAAGCGCTGCAATCAAACGGCAATTCGGTTTGTCGGAATGGAGGCACGTTCGACGAGAATTTCGACGACACAAAATCGCCGGTTCAAATGTGCAAGTGTCCTAAAGAGTGGAAAGGATCGTTTTGTAACACCAGACATTGCGGTAATTTGAAGTTTATGATTTATTGCTACCACTCATAGACATACGTATTGTACATGTCTACCCGATAGATAGTGTACATGTACCCTTAGGGTCCCCCCAGGGACCCCCTACACCCCCCAGGGACCCCCTACACCCAGGGCATACATGTAACAGGGGGTCTGGGGGGTCTGCCCACCACTTGACTTAAGCCGCCCCCCCGAATGGGGACCCTCCCCCGAGATGATTTTCCCGACCCCCCTCCGATTTTTCTGGCAAGTAATTTTTCGAGCAAATTTTTGCGATTTTTTACAATTTCAGACACAAAAATTTCCAAAATCGCCTGCAAAACAGCACTTTTTAGCTGTATTTCAGCCCAAATTAGCGATTTTTTGCGATTTTTTTCGATTTTTGAGCGTTTTTTAGTGCCCAACCCCCTCCCAAAGTTTTGGCTCAGACCCCCCGGCCGGCGCCAGACCCCCCCAACCCCCCTCCCCCTTCGGCGGATGACCTGTTACATGTATGGTATGTATGGTCTAGGGGGTTCCACTCAGTGTTGCACTTTTTAACCAGAAAACTACGAGTACCGGAGTTTTCCACTTAGTATCCCAGGGGATATAACACGGAAAATCACGTTTCTCAGTGAAAACATTGCCGCCAGTTAACCGGTTGACACAGACCTAGGAGCTTTTGCTGATTCAAGACTAGGGCCCGACCGGATATCCGGATCCGGATCCGGATCCGGCCGGATAAGGCCATATCCGGATCCGGTACCGGATCCGGATATTACCTGCCGGATATGCCGGATATCAGTCACAGATGAGAAAACGTGATTTTTTACGTATTTTGAACATAAATATTGCATTCGACCCAATGTTTGTTAGATGCGGCAGTTGTATGGTTCTAAAAACAGTTTTTCAGCTTGCCAGGAAGTATTTGAGTGCTCCTATCGGCCTTGACTGAAAGTAAAAATCCACCAGATTTTAACCGGTTGTGTGAAAAAGCTGAGCTCTTCAGGTTCTTAAGTCCATGGCAAAGATCCGATGAAGGTTTCTTGAAATATTTACGTTCAAAATTGACATCTGAAAATTCGGGTCAGTTCATTTCGGAAGGGCATAACTCCAAGCTACAGAAGGCGAGCAGGCTAGGACTTGGCCAAAACAAACTCTTAACAAAAATAATAATAATACTAATGTGATACAATGAACATCACAAAACAGCCAAGCAGACTGGATTTCTATGTTTAAGATAGTCGCCTTGTTTTTGCTAATTTTTCATTTAATTAAAAATAAAAAATCTAAAATAAAAAACTAACTATTATAGAGGCAAGTTTATACTGTAAATCTGTACTTTACAGAGATCAAAGCGTCTCTTTTCAGTTGCAGAATGGAGATGAATGGCTTGAGACTCTAAACTCAACTCGCAAAGAATGGAAATCTAAACTGAGATTTTTCAAATTCATAATTTTTTAGTTTGTAAAACTAAGACAGGTCTACCAAAAGGTCGGCTAAGTATACCACATTAGAGAGAACAAATTTGAACATGCAAACAATAATTTAGCCAAAAGTCTGTGATGTCAACCATTTTTATCTAAAAATTACGAAATGAGCTGAACTTTCATACCAAACTGTGTTTCCCCTTCAGTTTTTTTCCAGATGAGGTCTGTATCTGTAAAATAGGTATGCCTAATAAATGCTAACGATTGCATAGACATTCCGACCAAACTCGAAAATGCTTGGAAAGCGTCCAGTTATCAATTTCTAGCCGCGGTGATAAAATATGCAAATATGCAAAAAATATGTACATATCTCATTTTTGCATGCATATGATATATGCAATATCAATATGCACTACAGATTGCATGCATATATTCATAAAAAACCCGATATCATCCAACCATAGTTTGAACTACAATTATTAGATGTTGTTTTGAATCAACTGTTATAGAACAAAGAAATGTATGTGGTTTATTGCATTCTAAAAAATTTTAAGTTGAATAATGATATCCGGCATATCCGGATCCGGATCCGGCCGGATATGGGCATATCCGGATCCGGTAGAAATTTGTATCCGGTCGGGCCCTATTCAAGACATACCGGATTCAAGACATCTGATGTCTAGGGGAAAAAAACTATGTCTAGAAGGACATCGGGTTTTGTGTCTAAAACGTAGACATGGTAGGTTTAGATGGTAGGTTTTATTTCACATGCAATCACGATTCCGCACTGTTATTCTGAGAGATACCCCATCTGTGTCTATTGTTTTGCAACGGCATCGCTCTGCGCTCTCTCCTGGTCGCTCTGACATTGACCCAAAAAATGAAATTTCACGATGTCTAAGGTGTGCCCGCATATCTTGAACTAGACATAGGAGAAGGACATCTGCCGTGGACTAGACTCTGGGTTTTTCTAGACATGCACAGGAGTGGTCTGTGTCAACCGGTTAATATCCCAGGGATTTTAACTGGAGAAAGCCATGGGATATTAACTGGAAACGGCATGGGATATTAACCGGAACAATGTTTTATCATTCATACAGTATGTGTGTGTAAAGAAAATTATTACAAATTTGGCATAAACATTGCCGCCAAGTAATATCCCATGGGATATACAACGGAACAAAGGTCCTTGTAATATCCCAGTAGGTTATTATGGGTTGGGATAGTAAGTGGAAATCTCCGGTAGGTTTACCCTAGTTAATTTTCGGAAAAGTGCTTAGTATTACTTTACTAGTTTTTTCCACTTTATTTTACCTAGTTTGACACCAATATTTTCAGTTTACTTGTTTTTTTTTAGTCAGAAAAGGTTCGTATTTCTTGCTTTCCCAAATTTACAGTTGCCCGAAAAATGAATTTCTGACTTATTTGATCACTAAAATGCACACATGCTCTTGTGACAAGTTTCGTTAATCTTAACTCCAGTAACTTCATAATTGCTCTGTTGAATACAAAAACTCTTGTTTTGACCTGATTTTGAACGTTTATTTGTACCTAGTATCAGCTAGTTTTTCACGGCTTTTCTTAGTGCATTTCATTTCGGATAGGGCTATCGAAAGCTATAGGACTTGATCAAAACAAACTGTACACAAATAATAATAATAATAATAATAATAATGATAATAATAATAATAATAATAATAATAATAATAATAATAATAATAATAATAATAATAATAATAATAATAATAATAATAATAATAATAATAATAATAATAATAATAATAATAATAATAATAATAATAATAATAATAATAATAATAATAATAATAATGATAATGATAATGATAATAATAATAATAATCGTGCCAAAAATCTTTTCATTCGGTTGAAAATTGATGGAATGGCGGCCATCTGAAATTATTCGGAAAACTCCAAAGGCCAGGCGGTCTTTTTTATGGCCAACACTGTACAGGTACCTTCCCTTCCTTCGCTACTAGCGGGCACACATGATCGATATCAGTCTGGACGGGTCCCAGTGTTAGCTGTACCCGTTCCCGTTTGTCCCACACGTCTGGTTGTTATTGTAGTTTTAGGTGCTTAGGCAGCTCGAGTCGGCTCCCAATTACCTACTCGCTGTGACCAGCTTTCGATGGCCTGGGTTGGGCTTTGCGCCGACCACCAACTCTTTGCGGCAAGAAACTTGCCCTGCCGAGCGGATGAACGCAAAAATGCAAAATGTCTACCTATTTATTTCCATTTACAAGTGCAGCGCAAAGTTACGTACAAGTGCAGAAAATGCTTGTAGATCACTTCAAAACATACAGCAGCGTATTTTCAGTGCACGGCAAAGTAACCAGCGACAATAACTGCAACTGCACTGATTTCTATGGCGGTTCCACCTGCGAAGAAGTGACCGGTTGTGTACGCGGCAACTTAACCGATCAAAACCGCTGTCACTGCCAGAAAGGCTGGGTGGGTAGAACTTGTGACCGAATCTACTGTCAACGTGGGATTCGATTGGCCGGCAACATTTGCTTTTGTTTTCTGGATGGCGAGGGAGAATTCTGTGACCGAAAAAGCCCACCAAGCCAGTCAACTACGGCTCTGGCTCCTACTCCCCCGCCCAGAACTCACAAAAGTCGGCCCTTTTTCGATACAGTGGGTGGAAAATTTCTGATCGGCTTCGTCATCCTGATCCTTTGCGTTGGTGTGTGCTTGTTGTGCAAGGCCAGCAAGGGTAACAAGCGCAGCGAACAAAAGAGAACTGTTCTTCATCAGCACAATAGTGCCCCAAGCACGCGGAGTAATAATAGACGCCCGAGGGCGGCAAACTCACTGGCACGAGCTGAGCCTCCTCCTCAACCGCAGTTTGTCACCCCGGCAAGTGGACCTGAACCTCCTTTGAGACCATCCTATGAGTACAAAGAACCAAAAGAAGATGCTCCGCCGACCTATGAACAAGCTGTTGCTTTGTGAGAATCAACCTGTATATCTTGTGTTTTTATTTGTTTCTTCTTTCTACAACAGCAAAAGTATCCAATGCAATATTGTTCTTGCTCATTTCATGACGTTTACGGACTGTCTCCGATTTAGCACTTATTTGGCATTTTTGTATATACACTGTTCTTTTGTACAGGGTGTCTCAAAAAAAATGATCACATTTCGTTTTACTGCCATTTCCGGAAATTTTGACCAAATCGGCTGAAATTTGGAGCATAGGTGCCCAAATTCGGGGAATTTTATGTGTTAAAGTTTTGTGCACTAAGCTTGACTCAATCCGAGAAATTTCAAAAAAAGTGAAATTTTGTAATTTCAATAGTGAAAGCCAGTCACCGAAAAACGTTACGTTTCATTATCGCCTAAACTCTGATAGCGTTTGTGTTCATGCGTCAACTTTTTACACACGAATTACCCTGAGTTTCTGCGTTTACATTCCATATTTCATCCGATTCCGACAAAAATTAGGAAAGATACTTATAGGAAAAGAAATGTTTCCATTTTTTCGGTGACCGGCTTTCACTATTGAAATTACCAAATTTATTTTGCCGGAGGGGCCGGGGGGGGGGGGGAGGGGGTAGTTACCAAATTTCGCTTTTTTTGAAATTTCTCGAGAATGAGTCAAGCCTAGTGCACCAAACTTTAACACATAAAATTTCCCGAATTTTGGCACCTATAGTCCAAATTTCAGCCTATTTGGTCAAAATTTGCGGAAATGGCAGTAAACGGAGCCTGACGGTAATTGATGAACACGACATAAATAAAAATAAGTACCGTCGGTAGCAAGCACCCGTCTCGGACGGTCCGGGACTGTAGGGATCTAAAGAAGCTAAAGCAGTAGAGCCGGGAACTGAGCCCGCCTCTCCGATCACTTCTTGGGTTTGGGGCAACCAGTGCGTCGCAGTTGCTGACCTTTGACATAACTAAACATCTTCTTAGCACTTGTTTCTGTGCTGCATCCTTGTTTACCTTTCTCATGTTTCTCTCTGAAGTCCCAATCTTTTTCAGGCTCTGGTTTTGGTGCAGCTAAAACCAGTAAAATATTAGCGCCATCAAGTTCCCCTGACTGGACTACCCTTCGGCGGAATGGCTCTCCTAGGAGACCTTCGAACAGGTTTCTTCTTCAGCTTTGGAGATGATTCTGCTACTGGTTCGGATGGGCCTGCTTCAGGTTGTTGAGCCGCAGGATCCGGATCAGGATCAGGATCAGGTTCAGGGGGTTGGGGGCACCCCATTTGGGGAAAGGGGGGGTGGGGGTGGGGGGCTGGGGGGCATTGACTTCGTTCACAACCATCAACGCAGTGCTGAGTGTCATCCACTTCAATCTGAGGTAGCAACGTGTCTTCAGTGCTGGTTTCACGCCGGCTGTGAGTGGACTCTGGGTGTCTTCGCCTCCTCTACAGGTTCAGGTTCGAGCGCTTGCGAAGGTTCTGTAGAACTTTGCATCTCTTCGTCTGGAATGGTGGTCCGTTGCGACTCGTTCCAGTCAAATAAATCCATATTTGCATCATCAGGACCACTACAGGTCTCCACTGGACCGCTCTCTTCAGGTGGGGACACAACTGCGACTGTTAGTCCTTCTTCTTGCACAAGAGTGTTGTCGAGGATTTCTGGAGCATCTGGGATAGTATCTGCATTGGAGTCGGGCTGGAATTCTTCCAGATCAGCCTGTGAAGCAGCACTTGACGTATTGTTGTTGTCTGACGAGTCTTCAGATATTGTGGGATACACGGGCTGTACTGAGTTCAGAGGACGTCGGTGATTGTATGTGGATCTCCGGAGTGTACCGTTCCTCGAGTTCCGATTCGATTCCTTCAACCAGAGGTGAGGGCACTGTGAAGTGGCCACAGTCAGTGGTACCGGTGCTGCTGGTCTCTGACTCTTCCGGCTCATTCACTTCCTCAAGTTGTTCAGGCAATGCAAAGGACACTTCAGACTCTATGGACTTCAGTGTATAGTTGCTGCAGAGTGGCAAGGGCATGTGGTCCAGTTCAGATTCTGGGGTTGAGCGGGGGGTGGGGTGGGGGGGGTAGGTCAGGTCTGGCTGGCTTCGGATCTGGAATGCAGTTTGATTTCACTGGACTTGAAGAACAGAGGTAGTCCATGAGACGGTTAGGAGAAAATGGCAACTTCGGCACTGGTTCCATTGGAGTTTCGTCGTTTTCATCAATTTCCGTCAGGCTCCGTTTACTGCCATTTCCGCAAATTTTGACCAAATAGGCTGAAATTTGGACCATAGGTGCCAAAATTCGGGAAATTTTATGTGTTAAAGTTTGGTGCACTAGGCTTGACTCATTCCCGAGAAATTTCAAAAAAAGCGAAATTTGGTAATTTCAATAGTGAAAGCCGGTCACCTAAAAAATGGAAACATTTCTTTTTCCTGTATCTTTCCTAATTTTTGTCGGAATCGGATGAAATATGGAATGTAAACGCAGAAACTCAGGGTAATTCGTGTGTAAAAAGTTGACGCATGAACACAAACGCTATCAGAGTTTAGGCGATAATGAAACGTAACGTTTTTCGGTGACTGGCTTTCACTATTGAAATTACCAAATTTCACTTTTTTTGAACTTTCTCGGGAATGAGTCAAGCTTGGTGCACAAAACTTTAACACATAAAATTGCCCGAATTTGGGCACCTATGCTCCAAATTTCAGCCGATTTGGTCAAAATTTCCGGAAATGGCAGTAAAACGAAATGTGATCATTTTTTTTGAGACACCCTGTACAAAAGAACAGTGTATATACAAAAATGCCAAATAAGTGCTAAATCGGAGACAGTCCGTAAACGTCATGAAATGAGCAAGAACAATATTGCATTGGATACTTTTGCTGTTGTAGAAAGAAGAAACAAATAAAAACACAAGATATACAGGTTGATTCTCACAAAGCAACAGCTTGTTCATAGGTCGGCGGAGCATCTTCTTTTGGTTCTTTGTACTCATAGGATGTTCTCAAAGGAGGTTCAGGTCCACTTGCCGGGGTGACAAACTGCGGTTGAGGAGGAGGCTCAGCTCGTGCCAGTGAGTTTGCCGCCCTCGGGCGTCTATTATTACTCCGCGTGCTTGGGGCACTATTGTGCTGATGAAGAACAGTTCTCTTTTGTTCGCTGCGCTTGTTACCCTTGCTGGCCTTGCACAACAAGCACACACCAACGCAAAGGATCAGGATGACGAAGCCGATCAGAAATTTTCCACCCAATGTATCGAAAAAGGGCCGACTTTTGTGAGTTCTGGGCGGGGAGTAGGAGCCAGAGCCGTAGTTGACTGGCTTGGTGGGCTTTTTTCGGTCACAGAATTCTCCCTCGCCATCCAGAAAACAAAAGCAAATGTTGCCGGCCAATCGAATCCCACGTTGACAGTAGATTCGGTCACAAGTTCTACCCACCCAGCCTTTCTGGCAGTGACAGCGGTTTTGA
Source organism: Sabatieria punctata (assembly GCA_030248155.1). Taxonomy (NCBI): domain Eukaryota; kingdom Metazoa; phylum Nematoda; class Chromadorea; order Araeolaimida; family Comesomatidae; genus Sabatieria; species Sabatieria punctata. The sequence goes on from JASANB010001624.1 coordinate 75,262, forward strand.
TCGGTTAAGTTGCCGCGTACACAACCGGTCACTTCTTCGCAGGTGGAACCGCCATAGAAATCAGTGCAGTTGCAGTTATTGTCGCTGGTTACTTTGCCGTGCACTGAAAATACGCTGCTGTATGTTTTGAAGTGATCTACAAGCATTTTCTGCACTTGTACGTAACTTTGCGCTGCACTTGTAAATGGAAATAAATAGGTAGACATTTTGCATTTTTGCGTTCATCCGCTCGGCAGGGCAAGTTTCTTGCCGCAAAGAGTTGGTGGTCGGCGCAAAGCCCAACCCAGGCCATCGAAAGCTGGTCACAGCGAGTAGGTAATTGGGAGCCGACTCGAGCTGCCTAAGCACCTAAAACTACAATAACAACCAGACGTGTGGGACAAACGGGAACGGGTACAGCTAACACTGGGACCCGTCCAGACTGATATCGATCATGTGTGCCCGCTAGTAGCGAAGGAAGGGAAGGTACCTGTACAGTGTTGGCCATAAAAAGACCGCCTGGCCTTTGGAGTTTTCCGAATAATTTCAGATGGCCGCCATTCCATCAATTTTCAACCGAATGAAAAGATTTTTGGCACGATTATTATTATTATTATCATTATCATTATCATTATTATTATTATTATTATTATTATTATTATTATTATTATTATTATTATTATTATTATTATTATTATTATTATTATTATTATTATTATTATTATTATTATTATTATTATTATTATTATTATTATTATTATTATTATTATTATTATTATTAGTATTATTATTATTATTATTAATATTATTATTATTTGTGTACAGTTTGTTTGATCCTATAACTTTCAGCCCTATCGAAAATGAAATACTAAGAAAAGCCGTGAAAACTAGCTGATACTAGGTACAAATAAACGTTCAAAAATCGGAGTCAAAACAAAGTTTTTGTATTCAACAGAGCAATTATGAAGTTGGAGTTAAGATTAACGAAACTGTCACAAGAGCATGTGTGCATTTTAGTGATCAAATAAGTCAGAAATTCATTTTCCGGGCAATAAATTTGGGAAAGCAAGAAATACGAACCTTTTCTGACTAAAAAAAAACAAAATTTTTTAATGGTGTCAAACTAGGTAAAATAAAGTGGAAAAAACTAGTAAAGTAGTACTGAGCACTTTTCCGAAAATTAACTAGGGTAAACCTACCGGAGATTTCCACTTACTATCCCAACCCATAATAACCTACTGGGATATTACAAGGACCTTTGTTCCGTTGTATATCCCATGGGATATTACTGGCGGCAATGTTTATGCCAAATTTGTAATAATTTTCTTTACACACACATACTGTATGAATGATAAAACATTGTTCCGGTTAATATCCCATGCCGTTTCCAGTTAATATCCCATGGCTTTCTCCAGTTAAAATCCCTGGGATATTAACCGGTTGACACAGACCACTCCTGTGCATGTCTAGAAAAACCCAGAGTCTAGTCCACGGCAGATGTCCTTCTCCTATGTCTAGTTCAAGATATGCGGGCACACCTTAGACATCGTGAAATTTCATTTTTGGGTCAATGTCAGAGCGACCAGGAGAGAGCGCAGAGCGATGCCGTTGCAAAACAATAGACACAGATGGGGTATCTCTCAGAATAACAGTGCGGAATCGTGATTGCATGTGAAATAAAACCTACCATCTAAACCTACCATGTCTACGTTTTAGACACAAAACCCGATGTCCTTCTAGACATAGTTTTTTTCCCCTAGACATCAGATACAAATCTTGAATCCGGTATGTCTTGAATAGGGCCCGACCGGATACAAATTTCTACCGGATCCGGATATGCCCATATCCGGCCGGATCCGATCCGGATATGCCGGATATCATTATTCAACTTAAAATTTTTTAGAATGCAACAAACCACATACATTTCTTTTGTTCTATAACAGTTGATTCAAAACAACATCTAATAATCGAAGTTCAAATTATGGTTGGATGATATCGGGTTTTTGCGATGCATGTGATATGAATATATGCATGCAATCTGTAGTGCATATTGATATTGCATATATCATATGCATGCAAAAATGAGATATGTACATATTTTTTGCATATTTGCATATTTTATCACCGCGGCTAGAAATTGATAACTGAATGCTTTCCAAGCACTTTCGAGCTGGTCGAAACTGTGCTATCGTTAGCATTTATTAGGCATACCTATTTTACAGATACAGACCTCATCTGAGAAAAAACTGAAGGGGAAACACAGTTTGGTATGAAAGTTCAGCTCATTTCGTAATTTTTAGATAAAAAATGGTTGAGATCACAGACTTTTGGCTAATTATTGTTTGCATGTTCAAATTTATTCTCTCTAATGTGGTATACTTAGCCGACCTTTTGGTAGACCTGTCTTAGTTTTACAAACTTGGGAAAAATTTACGAATTTGAAAAAATCTCAGTTTAGATTTCCATTCTTTGCGAGTTGAGTTTAGAGTCTCAAGCCATTCATCTCCATTCTGCAACTGAAAAGAGACGCTTTGATCTCTGTAAAGTACAGATTTACAGTATAAACTTGCCTCTATAATAGTTAGTTTTTTATTTTAGATTTTTTATTTTTAATTAAATGAAAAATTAGCAAAAACAAGGCGACTATCCTAAACATAGAAATCCAGTCTGCTTGGCTGTTTTGTGATGTTCATTGTATCACATTAGTATTATTATTATTTTTGTTAAGAGTTTGTTTTGGCCAAGTCCTAGCCTGCTCGCCTTCTGTAGCTTGGAGTTATGCCCTTCCGAAATGAACTGACCCGAATTTTCAGATGTCAATTTTGAACGTAAATATTTCAAGAAACCTTCATCGGATCTTTGCCATGGACTTAAGAACCTGAAGAGCTCAGCTTTTTCACACAACCGGTTAAAATCTGGTGGATTTTTACTTTCAGTCAAGGCCGATAGGAGCACTCAAATACTTCCTGGCAAGCTGAAAAACTGTTTTTAGAACCATACAACTGCTGCATCTAACAAACATTAGGTCGAATGCAATATTTATGTTCAAAATATGTAAAAAATCACGTTTTCTCATCTGTGACTGATATCCGGCATATTCGCAGGTAATATCCGGATCCGGTACCGGATCCGGATATGGCCTTATCCGGCCGGATCCGATCCGATCCGGATATCCGGTCGGGCCCTAGTCCCGAATCAGCAAAAGCTCCTAGATCTGTGTCAACCGGTTAACTGGCGGCAATGTTTTCACCGTGAGAAACGTGATTTTTCCGCGTTATATCCCCCGGATAACGGGCGAAACCCGGTACCGTAGTTTTGGTTAAAAGGCAACATCGAGGGAAACCTTAGACCATACATACTTACAAGGCGTAACAGGTCATCCGCCGAAGGGGAGGGGGTTGGGGGCCCATGCCGGCCGGGGCCCGGTTTCAAAAACTTTGGGAGGGGTTGTTTGCATTCAAAAACGCTCAAAAATCGAAAAATCGCAAAAATTCGCTAATTTGGGCTGAAATACAGCTAAAAAGTGCTGTTTTTGCAGGCGATTTTGAAATTTTTGTGTCTGAAATTGCAAAAAATCGCAAAAATTTGCTCGAAAATTACTTGCCAGAAAAATCGGAGGGGGGTCGGGAAAAATCATCTCGGGGGAGGGTCCCCCATTCGGGGGCGGCTTAAGTCAAGTGGGTGGGCATAGGACTCCCCAACCTGCTGCGGCGTGTCTGAGTGGGGTGTAGGGGGTCCCTTGGGTGTAGGGGGTCCCGGGGGGACCCTAAGGGTACATGTTATTGACCATCTATCGGGCAGGATGAGTGTGGCTAATGGTCGCATGTCTAGTGAGTGGTGCAATAACCGGTAAACTCAAATTACCAACAAATGTCTCGTGTTACAAAACGATCCTTTCCACTCTTTAGGACACTTGCACATTTGAACCGGCGATTTCAAGCCGTCGAAATTCTCCACGAACGTGCCTCCATTCCGACAAACTGAATTGCCGTTTGATTGCAGCTGCTTCTTATGATGTTAGAATCAGCGGCAATAATTAGCCCAATCAATTGACTAGCTAGCACATATACAGCCAAACAGAACAATGGAAGACATTTTTTTCGCTGATTAGCCAAAAGCAGCACAAACACACCGCGCGCTCCAAATGCAGAGTGAGGCTGATTGAGAGTGAAACTACAAATCGATTCTATTTCCGGCCGGCTGTTTTTATGATGATGTCATTCTGATGTCAATGAACGGCGTCTGCCTATTACATTGTAAACAAGTCAATAGAGTCTTGTTAATTTTAGAAGCATCTTTTATGCGCGCTTGCTATTAATTTCAATTTTTCAACCTTTTACGCATCAGGTCTGCAGTACAATTAAAAGAGGGTCTTATCAAAAATTCCGGCGAGAGATGTTGGTAGAGTTCGAAAAATCGCATAAAATCGTTGTTTTCGACTGAAAGTTATTGGAAGTTGCTAACTGATGCAAATGCAGCGGAGACAGATTGCCCAAATCGCCCTCTCATGACATTTGACTGGCCAATCAGTTTTTGCACCTTCCTTCATTTTCCAATCACATTTAATTGTCTCAGCACG
>JASANB010001625.1:0-11035 GCA_030248155.1 Sabatieria punctata
GGTGGCCGAGCATGCACCTGTTGGTCTTCGACTGTGCTCTATTTTAATAGATATAAATATCAGCCAGATCCGTGAGATGGCCCTGCTTGCCCCTCTTCGGCACCAAAGCTGACTTTCTCGCAAAATGCATCTTAATTATGATCAATAAAAACGAAAGCCGAAAGGCCACATACCCCCTCTGAATTCTTCGGTTCGGAAAGTGACTTTTGACTGATATTGTAATATTTATGGCTGTGTAACTAGAGATGCAACCGTAAAGAAAAGGATAGTTTTTCAGAATACCGGATACCGGATAATACCGGATAGTAATGCTGATCAAGTTTTAAGGAAATACAGTAATTTTCAGGCTAGAAATATACTTTTTCGATGCTTTCAAGGCAGGATATGGCCAAAAATATATTTGATATGACTGATATAACGTTGAATCAGCTATATTTTCTAGATAATAGGCTGCAGTTAAGTCTGGAAATGGTGCTAATCTGCATGCGAAACCAAAAATACGCTCGAAAACTGGAAAATTTGTCATGAAAATGCTATTTTTGGCTATCCGGTATCCGGTATCCAAAATATACCGGATGATAGTGTTTTAGAGCAAAAAAATACCGGGTTATCCGGTATATACAGGATTACGGTTGCATCTCTATATGCAACAAAGATTGCACGTTATTCTTTTCTTTCTACTACTCGCTCTAAAAACCTACTGCAGTGCCGAATTTTATGTCATTAATAGCTAGAATTTACGGCTTAACTGACTCTTAGGGGTCCCTAATGGGGGCGTATATCTCAGGATCTAAGCAGAGCACATTACTGAAAATTTCAGCAATCTTTTAAGAATTTATTGATCTTTCATTTAAAAAAGGATTCATTCAAATCCGTTGAGATTTGCCTTAACTGACTTTTAGGGGTCCCTCTATTATACCTGTATTAGTTAATCACTTTCTTGCTTAGGCTGAGGCTTTAGGCTCAGGCTTAGGCTAAAAATTGAAATTTTTGTTAGGGACCCCTAAGAGTCAGTTTTGCCACAGCTGTAGCAACTGCAAATCTCAACGGATTTGAGGGAATCCTTTTTAAATGAAAGATCAATAAATTCATAAAAAGATTGCTGAAATTTTCATTACTGTGCTCTGCTTAGATCCTGAGATATACGCCTTCTAGGGACCCCTAAAAGTCAGTTTTGCCGAATTTACAACAATCTTAACGATTTCTGCATATTCTAACTCTAACTTAACAAAGACCGAGTTCCTCGCTTATTTTACTGATTGGAACGTACTATAATACGGTACCAAATATAGGGTACGGTATCAAAAATGTTATACCGCATACGGTATTTTTATACCGGTCAAGGGATGCAAACCTAAAGAAAAATACAGGATAATACCGTATGGATAGTTAGTGAGTAATTTTGATGATGATGACGATGAGATGATGAGCTTAAAATAAAAAGAAATAATAATATACAGGGTGTGTCAAAAAAAACAACCCAGCAGAATTTTTGCTGTAGCAACCGCAAATCTCAACCGATTTGAATGAGTCCCGCTTTAAATGAAAGATAAATAAATTCTTGAAAGACTGGTGAAGGCCCTATTAAGATACGATGCTTAGTTCCTGAGATATTTTCCTTTAAACTCAAAACAGAGATTTTGGCAGTGAACAAAAGCGATTCCATTGCACTTCACAACAAAACGGATTCCTACTGCTGAGGGGCAACAAGACTTTTACAAATGAAGTAACCAAGCATGTGTGGCACCAGAAAAACCTCGTTACGTTAGCCCTGAGCAGTAGGAATCGGCTTTATTATGAAGTGCAACAGAATAGTAAAAATCGCTCTTGTTCATAGCCAAAATCTGTTTTGACTTTGAGTGCAAATATCTCAGGAACCAAGCATCATATCTTAATAAAAGCTTCACCAAACTTTCAAGAATTAATTTATCTTTCATATAAAATAGGACTCACTGAAATCGGTTGAGATTTGCGGCTGCTACAGTAAAAAATCTGCTGGGTTGTTTTAATCTCTGTTGTGCACTGCCAAAATCTGTTTTGATTTTGAAAGCAATAATCTCAGAAACTAAGCAACGCATCTTAATAAAAGCTACACCAGTAAAAAATCTGCAGGGTTGTTTTTTTTGACGCACCCTGTTGTAGTTATAGTAATAATGGGGAGATCACTGGAACTGCAAATTTTGAACACAGACGACCGAATGTGGTATCAAATGACTGCTGACCAGCTCTTGATTATTATTTTACACATCAACATCTAATTACTGCATGCTACATTATTCAGCTTTGCTTTTTTACCTCAGATACGTTTTTTGGGGTGTGTGTGGCCTGTGTATCTCCGGATCAATATTTACCCAATATTTAACCGGACAGATTACTTTACCAGAAATCGAACAAAATTTACCCGGCCTCGTTAGATATATTTACCGATCGCCAGAGGTCTTAGCAAACACAGTACAAATCACGAACAGAATCACAAAGTGCGCCCGACAGGCCTGACTGGCTCGCTAAAAAGGTATCTCATAACATGCGGAGTTTGCTATTAGCGAGCGATAAACGAGGCTGCTGCTGGCCGGCCGGCCGCTGGGTTCGGCAGTTTAATAGAGCCTGCGGTACTAGCTCGCTAAAGTTCGGCGAGATTCGCCAGCTGCTGGCTGGCCACTGGTCACTTGCCCGGCCAATTAGATCAAATTACAATAACAGCTCGCTAAGGTTTGGTAGTGGCGAGCCTGGCTTGCTAATGGCTCGCTAAACAGCTGCTTAGCGAACTTTGTGATTCTGTTCGTGATTTGTACTGTAGTAAAAAACGTCGGAACAGTAAAAATTCCGGTAATATCAAATCGCCGCGCAAATTTACGGTACCAGCGCTAATGCGTGTTAAAGTTTACATCAACTTGAAAGAAAGAAAGAAAGAAAGAAATTTATGAACATCGTCTAGTACAAAAGTCAAGTAGATACCGATCAGATTCAAAGGACGGGCTGGGCCGATCGACCGGCTTCTAATGCCCGACCCTTAGTATATGCAAGTAGATTCAGACCTGATAGTTCACTTTTAAAAGCATTTGCAGAAGAGGAATTTACCACTGAAGAAGGCAATGCGTTCCAAATACCTGTTACCCTGTTGGCAAAGAAATTTTTGGTTGTGTCGAGACGAGTATACTGTGTAAATAATTTCAATCTGTGGCCACGCGTGACAGACACGCGCGCGAATTCAAATAATTCCCCGACCGGAACATCCACCAATCCATGAAGAATTTTATACACCATAACCAAGTCCCTTTCAATCCTTCGCTCTTCAAGGGACTTCAAATTTAAAGCAGATAATCGGTCATCATACGAGAGATCCCGCATACCGGGTACACGGCGAGTGAAAGAGCGCTGGACTCGCTCTATCAGATCAATGTCCTTCAGCAAGTACGGATTCCAGATTTCTGAGGCATATTCCAACTGTGGTCGCACAAATGTCTTGTACATTTGCAACAAGAACCCTTGGTCTCGTGACAAAAATGTTTTAAATATCAGATTTATTTTCTGGAAACATTTAGTAGCTAAATTTTGACACTGCATAGAAAACTTCAAGTTATCCGTTACTATTACCCCAAGATCAGTCATAGTAGAAACGATTGGAATTCTAATATCTGAAATAGTGTACTGAATCTGATCTTCGTTGGTATGTCCTAAGTGCAGAGCTGAGCACTTTTGAATGGCAACTCCTAACTGCATACCTGATGCCCAATCATATACTCTATTTAAATCTAACTGTAATGGGTATTGAGTTTCACCCTTTTTAGTTGTAAAGTATATTTTGGCATCATCAGCATACAATTTAATCCTTGAAAACTTCAACTTTATTCTCTCCACCCACACCAACAGCATGGTTCAAAGGAGGGGTTGGAGACTCAAACAAAGAACACGTACAATACAAAACAGTCAAAAAACTACTGCACTGTTACCAACTGAGACTCCTGCAAATGTTGGAAAAAACATCAGCTTTACAATAGGATTTGAAACCAGCAAAGTTTTTGTGCACAACATCGTTTGGAATGGTGTTTCGTATAAAAATAGCAGTGTACAAGTTACATGTGCGTTCAGTACCCCCATTTACATTGGAGGAAGCCCATGCCCACCCGCCGAGCCGACCAGCTAGCCTAGGTTTTAACTTTAGACGTAGGTTTAATCTTAGCTTTTCACATTAAAAATACCTATTTCGCGGGTGGAGGAGTGTACTGGGTATCATTTACAGATAAGCTTGACCGGTAAATAGGGACGTTCTTGACCGGTAAATAAAAAATACAATAACGCAGTGGCGTATCCAGGATTTCGGAAAGGGGCGTGTAAAATTTTGAATGGGGGGTGTTTAAAAGGCATTCTGAGCACAAAATAGACAGTTTTGGTACATAATTCATTAGTTTCGCTTATTTTTGACCGAATTTTTCTTCCCACCTCCACCGCAAAGGGAGTTGTACCCACCCTACTCCCCCTGGATACGCCACTGCAATAACGCCTAGACGGTCTTTCTTAATAATGCTTAGTACGTTCTTGAACAAAATGCGGTTTCGCACTAATTTAGACCCTAAATAGAGATATGGCACGGTTTCGAAAGCGTTTGAGTTGAGGAGAGGCTTGGTTGGAACTGTCTTCGTCACAGGTAGATTAAACAGTGCTAATTGGGTCTTTGCTTAGTAAAATATTTTCCCTATAGAGTTGTTCACGGCTCGTGGCCCGGCGGATACAAGCATACAAGCAAGCAGCAAGAGTTACCGTTGTGAAACCAAAAAAGAACGCGTTTGCACATTAAAAGTGGTTGTGCTCTTAAAGTTAATCCGAAATGCCGGAACAGTCTGAAATTGCATTTGGACCAATTTGGTACAGACCGCCTAGACAATGGGCCACTTTGGTCAGGAGATACCAACGACGCACCGTTTTTTGGGGGGAGAAGTAGGTATATCCCTCAAAATAGTACAATTATAGTACACAAAAATAGTACAGTCAAAAAATAGTACAAGATGAGGATTTGATTGGAGCACCCTGAAAATGTAGAAATCAGGTCGGAAAAAATAGTTTTTACAGTTTTTCATACCAGAAAATATAGTTTAAACAAAAATTTCGCTATAAACGTCGTTGAAAAGGCCGTGTGCGTTTAACGGTGCGGCCGAGTTAATATAATATTATTATCAGTTTCATGCAGACATGGGCTAGCATTTCGGCAGAGGAGGGTAGAATTTTCAATTCCTGAGGGGGGTAAGAGCGCCTGAGGGAGGCTGAGAGGGTGGTAAGCCAAAAAGTCCGATAATCAAGGGTTTTAGCTTATTTTTCATTAAAATAAGCTATTTTGAGCTCATTTACACTTAATCCAAGCATATTTTTATCATAATTTTCTATACAAAATTCTTCCAAAAAATTCCAGAAGGGGTGGTAGCGGCCGACTGAGGGGGGTAGGTCGAGGGGCTGAAGCGCTGTTTATACTCCTACTGCATAGCTACTGCAGTAGGAGCTACTGTAGTAGGTTGGCCGACTCCTTCAGTAGTCTTCGGTAGGAGTATAAACACCCGCGCCGGCGCCGCCGCGCTACTGCAGTAGCTACTGCAGTAGGAAAAACTACTGCAGTAGTAAATAGAAAATTTTCTATTTCCTACTGCAGTAGGTCGTCGGAGAGGCGCATTTAGGTGCGGTTTTTTGCACTTTCAAAAGCATTTGAGGTATGAAGTGGGTTTCTGGGCACCGGCAGAACATTTTTTTTGTTTTTAGTCCGATCAGCAGACATTTTTCAACAGAATACAGCAACATTTCACTCCCGACGGACAGCCGGTCCGTTATTTTTAGGCAAAACTTGAGTTCCACTCCAAGTTTATTAATAAAATAAGACAGATAGGTGTTGTCAGATGTTGCAAAAGCTTCTGTCCGGGTGATTACGTCCATATCTTCGTCGATCACTACCAAAACGGTCGAGCCTGCATGCGTTTCTGGTGTTGAATGGTTGTTGACGGGTTCTGGTTGTGAACATGACGCTAAAAATGTTTTCTGCTGCCATCCTAGTGCCTTTCTTTCTATTCTAAGCTAAATCCATCATTTCCTCGTATAGCTCCCGTGTGAAAAATAGAATTATTTCTTTTTTTCTTCTTTTTTTCATTGGCTTTAGTTTTACACCGGGAGCAGGCGCGGCTGTTTTCTATTCTGCTCTGCTACTGCAGTAGTGTATGTGATTCAGGTATATTCGTATATTCGCCAGCCTGTAAAAAAGAGGCAGAGACTGGCGAAAAACTACTGCAGTAGTGTGTCTTCAGTAGGAGTATAAACAGCGCTTGAGGGTCTCCGGGAGGGGGTTCGGAGGTATGGCCGGCGGAAGGGGTGGTATTGGCCGGCGAGGGGAGGGGGTTAGCCCTCCCTAACCCCCTGCCCCGCGGTCCATGTATGTTTTGTCACGAGGGCTCATACCGAATCGCCATGCGGTGTAATGGGAGATTATTACGAACCAGCAAAACCTATTGTCCTATTTAGTTCGCTCTTTGTTGTTTGGTGGACCCTACCACAGTTGCTGTCCCAGTTGCTTAATTTGCAATTTTTGTTGGCTTTATCAATGTCTATGACCTCTTAAAGCAGAACTTTTATTAACATGCATTTCGCGAGAAAGTCAACTTATGTACTAGACCAGGAGCATATAGACCACGTACGATAACGATCGGGCATATTTGAAGAAAAACACCCCGCTAGAACCGGAGCTACACCATCCCCTCAAAGTTGGCTCACCAATCACCAGCCGTTTTTTGGCAAATTTTTGGACCTCTAACGACCGAAATTCAAACGTGTGCTGTTTGCCGATATCTAAACCGAACCGACAGCATTCACATGCGCAGTGCGCACCAATCGATTGCTATTTTCAAAATACTTTAAATCCCCACTCCCACTCATTTCCGCCTGTCTTGCCTGGTTAGCGGATCACTATTAGTAACCATGTTTAGTCTGTTGTGGAAGTGCAACCAATAACCTCTAGACTTAAAGCAGAACCAAAGTTTCAGTTTTCAAAACACTTTACAGACCATCTTTTCGAGTCTGGTTGTCTTACAATGCTGTTTTAAAACTGTAGAATTGTAGATAGACGAAGAACAGGCTATATCGCGTTTGGGCCACTTTTGTACCGTACGTCCATGCCGTGGTTTATTTGGACCACTTTGGGTGGGATATACCAACTACGCACCGTTTTTTGGTCAGATACGTTTTTTGGGTGCGTAGTTGGTATATCCCATACATGTCGCTGGGTTTTTCCGTGGGGGGGGACCTTTTTGAAATCCCAAATAGGGTTTTGGGACCAAGTCCAAAGTGGGTTTTGCGACCTTTTTTTGGGGTCCAAAAGTGGGTTTTGTCTACCTTTTTTTGGGGTAAAAAGCGGGTTTTGTCGACCTTTTTTAGGGATTCTGGGGCGAAAAATGGCTTAAAAACCCTATTTGGACCGAAAAAAGCCTTAAAACCCTGTTTTTGCATTAAAAATGCCTTAAAAACCCTATTCCGGTTGAAAAAAATGCCTTAAAAACCGAATATTGAAGCAACGAATGTAATAAAAAGCTGTTTTGCGCTCAAAATACGTATTGAATATGAGTTTCAGCGATAAAATACAGATTGAAATGCGTTATATTGACTAAAAATAGTTCAGAGAACCCTAATATCGATTCTGAGGCACGCGCAAAACCCTGTTTTGACTTATAAGATTACTAAAAAACCCTATTTAGTGATTTGAATGCAGTTCTTAAACCCTGTTTAGGGTTTCTAATCAACCTAAAACCCACTCTGTCTCTAGGCTTTCTAGCCAGTGCTAAAAAACCCTGTTTAGAGTTTCAAAGTAACCTAAAAACCCTAATCAGGCTTTGAAAGTAACCTGAAAACCCTAATCAGGCTTTGAAAGTAACCCAAAAACCCTAATCAGGGTTTCAAAGTAGCGTAAAAACCCTGTTTAGGGTTTCAAAGTAACCTGAAAACCCTGTTTAGGGTTTCAAAGTAGCCTAAAAACCCTAATCAGGGTTTGAAAGTAACCTGAAAACCCTAATCAGGCTTTGAAAGCAACCTAAAAACCCTAATCAGGGTTTCAAAGTAGCGTAAAAACCCTGTTTAGGGTTTCAAAGTAACCTGAAAACCCTGTTTAGGGTTTCAAAGTAGCCTAAAAACCCTGTTTAGGGTTTCAAAGTAGCCTAAAAACCCTAATCAGGGTTTGAAAGTAACCTGAAAACCCTAATCAGGGTTTCAAAGTAGCGTAAAAACCCTGTTTAGGGTTTCAAAGTAACCTGAAAACCCTGTTTAGGGTTTCAAAGTAGCCTAAAAACCCTAATCAGGGTTTGAAAGTAACCTGAAAACCCTAATCAGGCTTTGAAAGCAACCTAAAAACCCTAATCAGGGTTTCAAAGTAGCGTAAAAACCCTGTTTAGGGTTTCAAAGTAACCTGAAAACCCTGTTTAGGGTTTCAAAGTAGCCTAAAAACCCTAATCAGGGTTTGAAAGTAACCTGAAAACCCTAATCAGGGTTTAAAAGTAACCTGAAAACCCTAATCAGGGTTTTAGAGTAACCTGAAAACCCTAATCAGGGTTTTAGAGTAACCTGAAAACCCTAATCAGGGTTTCAAAGCAGCCTAAAAACCCTAATCAGGGTTTAAAAGTAACCTGAAAACCCTAATCAGGGTTTCAAAGCAGCCTAAAAACCCTAATCAGGGTTTAAAAGTAACCTGAAAACCCTAATCAGGCTTTGAACGTAACCTAAAAACCCTAATCAGGGTTTAAAAGTAACCTGAAAACCCTAATCAGGGTTTCAAAGCAGCCTAAAAACCCTAATCAGGGTTTAAAAGTAACCTGAAAACCCTAATCAGGGTTTAAAAGTAACCTAAAAACCCTAATCAGGGTTTCTAAGCAGTCTAAAAACCCTATTTAGGATTTCTAAGCCTTACAAAACCCTGTTTTGGGTTGTAAGGTAGCCGAAAACCCAATTTTGTGCTGCAGAATGTATTGTCTGGGCTAAAATTTTCTTTACTTTGGAATCCAAAAGTGGGTTTTCAGGTCCCCCCCCAAAAATCCGCTGGGGGGGGGACTTTTGCCGAAAAATCGGGCTTGGGGGGGGCCGGCCCCCCCTTTACCCCCCCCCCCCCCAACGACATGTATGGTATATCCCACCCAAAATGGTCCAAATACACCATGGCAAAGGCGTACGGTACCGAAGTGGCCCAAACGCAATATAGCCCTGTACTTCGTCTATATACAATTCTACAGGGCGCTATCGTAAAATCCGGTTCCTTATAAAGTTTAACGGATCCAAGAAAGTATAACGGATCCAAGAATAGTATAACGGATCCAAGCCACCGGCGCACTATTCAAGTTTGACGGATCCATACTATTCAAGTTTGACGGATCCAACTGCACTATTCAATTTTAACGGATCCAAGCGACCGGCGCACTATTCAAGTTTGACGGATCCATACTATTCAATTTTAACGGATCCAACTGCACTATTCAATTTTAACGGATCAATGCAAATTTATGAACTATTTAGGTTTGACGGATCCTTAAAATACGCAACAAGCCCCAAATTCGGCGCCCGCCATACTATTCAATTTTGACAGATCCAACTGCACTATTCAATTTCGACGGATCCAACTGCACTATTCAATTTCAACGGATGAATGCAAATGTGCACATTTCTGAATGCGTTGAAGGTTATAATTTATTATCACAGTACTAGACAGTAGGGTAACTAGCGTAAGTTGCAATACCACACATGTTGTTCTTATTACGAGCCATTTTGATGTATCCATTTTCTCCCCATGCTGTTCCCCAGCTAAAACGTTTCAGATAAACGTTGTTACTAGATAATAATCTACATTCCTGTTTTTCACGAGCCAATACTGATCGCCTTTGATTGTCGTTCCATATCCAACAATGAGCACCGCGTGGTCTAAGTCCACGGGACTGCAGTCTGGTTCAAAATAAACACCTGCAGTTTGTGTAACGCTGTGTTTGTTAGCCACTCCGATGTGGTGAACTAACCTTTACTATATACAGGGTGTCTCAAAAAAATGATCACATTTCTTTTTGCTGCCATTTCCGCAAATTTTGACCAAATAGGCTGAAATTTGGATTATAGGTGCCAAAATTCGGGGAATTTTATGTGTTAAAGTTTGGTGCACTAGGCTTGACTCATTCACGAGAAATTTCAAAAAAAGTGAAATTTCTTAAATCAATAGTGAAAGCTTGTCACCAAAAAAAGTATCACATTTCGTTTCACTGACATTTCCGCAAATTTTGACCAAATAGGCTGAAATTTGGATCATAGGTGCCAAAATTCGGGGAATTTTATGTGTTGAAGTTTGGTGCACTAGACTTGACTAATTCTCGAGAAATTTCAAGAAAAGTGAAATTTGGTAATTTCAATAGTGAAAGCCGGTAACCGAAAAATGGAAACATTTCCTTTTCCTGTATCCTTTCTAATTTTTGTCGGAATTTGATGAAATATAGAGAGTAAACGCAGAAGTTCAGGGTAATTCGTGTGTAAAAAGCTGACGCATGAACTCCAACGCTATCGTTAGAGTTTGGGCGTTAATGTAATGTTTCCATTTTTCGGTGACCGGCTTTCACTATTGAAATTACCAAATTTCACTTTTTTTTTGAAATTTCTCGGGTTTGAGTCAAGCCTAGTGCACCAAACTTTAACACATAAAATTCCCCGAATTGTGGCACCTATGGTCCAAATTTCAGCCTATTTGGTCAAAATTTGCGGAAATGGCAGTAAAA
Organism: Sabatieria punctata; assembly: GCA_030248155.1. Lineage (NCBI taxonomy): Eukaryota > Metazoa > Nematoda > Chromadorea > Araeolaimida > Comesomatidae > Sabatieria > Sabatieria punctata. Next base: position 10,761 of record JASANB010001625.1, read on the forward strand.
AGAAATGTGATCATTTTTTCGGTGACCGGCTTTCACTATTGAAATCACCAAATTTCAGTTTTTTTGAAATTTCTCGGGAATGAGTCAAGCCTAGTGCACCAAACTTTAACACATGAAATTCCCCGAATTGTGGCACCTATGTTTCAAATTTCAGCCTATTTGGTCAAAATTTGCGGAAATGGCAGTAAAAAGAAATGTGATCATTTTTTTTGAGACACCCTGTAGTTTGAAGCTGTTATGTGAAGCATCAATAGCTGCTGATACTGTACCAAAAT
>JASANB010001626.1:0-15433 GCA_030248155.1 Sabatieria punctata
GTTGTTGACGCGACGGTCTGACAAAGGTCACATGTGTTTACTATACTAAATTTGTAGTCAGACTGTTGAAGGTCTCAATAACTAGCAGAAGTGCGGTAAATAATCATTCTATGAAGCACTGGATGCATCCCGAGTTGCGGGAAGCTTAAAATAATTTTTTACACTAATTCGAATTATTTACAAGCCTCATGTTAATAACGTGTTATTAACGTGTTAATAACACGTGTTAATAACGTGTTTTTAACAGCTACCCAACCCTGGTTAAAAGCATTACTTTCAGCAAACATATATGATGTGATCAGTTTTGTTGAAAATCAGTCCAAAACATTCAAATCACTGACATTCAGCGCTCAACCAGAAAGCAGTCGCCATTTCCAAATACACGCCTGTCCATGTATGTACTTTCCAAATACCTTTTTTGGGCCCTGTAATTCAGATTATCGCCTCGTTTTCTCAGTGGTAAGCTCACTCCATTTAGTCACCCATGCCTCATGTTGGGTCGGCCATTTAAAAATTCTTCAGCCATTTTGAAAACACCGCCGACAAAATTCCGAATCTAGCCGGGTTCCTTTTTGCCATCAAACGGTCTGACGCAAGGTTAAAATACAGCTCAGATTTTGTTAAGCTGCGACATGACAATTGCTGATGACAAACTGTTGACCGTTGATCTGACCGGGCAGTTTTCCGGCCACTGCATCCTTCAGATTGTCGAACATGTAATCTTTGGGGTCCGGTCGGCCGGCAGGCGCATCCCTGACATGTAGAACAGATACGGTTTTTGGAAGTTTAACTAGGCCAAATTTAATAGTTGAGGTGAAGCCTAATTAATTAGCATACCAAGAGTAGGCCTTGGGCGGTTGGTCCTGTACGGCGTAAGCACTCTGTCGGTCGGCAGTTTCTCGGAAACAGAGCGAATACAACAACCCCATCAGATCGCGCGTAGAAGCTAAATTCTACGTACTTTTATGTGCCTTATTATGGCCCGTACCTCCTTGTTGCTATGACAACCGGTAGGCGCGTGCGGCATACCCGTTATACCAATAATTGGCTTTTCTTCTCCTCTAATATACGCACTGAATTCTGTTTATCAGTTGCACCCTGCATACGTATACAATAAAGATGACTGAACAAAATTTGCATAATACATCACAATAGATTATTATGTTTCATCGGGAAAAGGAACATCAACGCCGTCTGCGCCGTCCATTCCGATGTAATCGGCTGCTCCTGAATAGACTAAAATCATAATTAATAATAAATCTGCTTTCTGATCGGCAGTTGCTGCTGTCACTATACTAACACCTCCATAAATCTTTTGAGGATTTGCCACAAAATTAAAAAGCATTACAAGCGTACCTTGGTCATTTTTAATCGAAAGATCATCATCTGGATCCTGCTCTTCCGATCCAGTTTTTGACTTTTTCTCGTGCTCTAATCATAGCGAATTCTTTTTCAGCACAAAGTGGTGACAAAGTGAAGAATTACCAGGAGAGATTAATTCCCAAATACAGTCCGAAAATTCCTTAAAACTGATTCAGCAGGTAAATACAGGGTTTGCCAAAAAATTCAAGTAGATTTTTTTGTTGTCGGACAACTTCATAAATTCTCAACTGATTTACTGAATATTTTTTAATCAATGACAAATATTTTTGTTCAGTTTCCAAAGTCTCATTTAGACTTTGAGGGCAAATATCTTTCGGGAACTCAAAGGGTGGAGCATCATGATAATTTTTCCCAATGTTTCAGTGGAAAATTCTTATATTCAGTTTTGGGTGGAAAACGATTCATTCTAATCAAATCGGGTTGCGATTTACGTTGCCACGAGAAAAAAATCTGCTGGGTTGTTTTCTGGCTCACATGTATATGATTGACTAAGCGTACCGATTTCTCCGAAAAAGCTTTACGAGATTTGCTGGTTGCTCACGAAATTTGAAGACTCCTGACTCTTGACGATGAATGTAAATTTTTGCTTTAGAATAGTTGCCATGGGTACAACGTGTGAGGTTCAATAGAGTATTCACATTCAAGGGTTGGTTCTTGAGACTGTTATAGCCTTTTTGACATTCCAGAAAGGCGATTGGCGTCGTGCCAGACACGTTTTGTAGGTGGAAAGTTGACATAAATTCAGACAATTCTCCAATTTCAGCGAAAGTCTAATTGAAGGCTCGCAATTGCAGTTTTTCTCAATTACTTCGCTTTTGCACTCGGCGATGCATTGATGCTGAGATTTTTTAGGAGAACAACTGAAACTCACTGAAACTGAAACTGACACGGATCGTTTGCAACAAGCCATATTTACATTATAAAGTTTTTGCAGCTGGATGATGAAAATGATGGTGACAATGACAATGACAATGACAGTGACAGTGACAGTGACAATGACAATGAAAGTGACAATGACAATGACGATGACAATGGTAAAGCCAATGACAACAACAACGACAACGACAACGACAATAACAACTACAACGACAATGACAATGACAATGACAACGAGAATGACAATGACAATGACGTTGACAACAACAACGACAACGATGATGATGATGATGATGATGATGATGATGATGATGATGATGATGATGATGATGATGATGATGATGATGATGATGATGATGATGACAACAATCAATGACAATGACAACAACAATGATGACAATGACAATGTCAATGACAATGATGATGGTGGCAACAATGAAAACCTTACTTGTGTATTGTTTTGTAGACAGCAGTTGTGCTTACATGTGACCGAATTGTTGTCCCAACTCGAGCTGACAAAACAGAGTACCGGAGAAAGTCCTCCACACCAAGCTCTTCCCCCAAAACCACATCCAATTTTTCCAATCCCTTCTCAGCATAACCATTGTTCTCCAGCTTTTTCAGTTCATCCCTATCAATGTCATACGCTTCCTTCAACAGCTGATCTCTGCTCTCCAAACCAAGAGTGATATCCAATCTTGGATCAAAATATCCCCTGTGCTCTCTTTCCTCCAGCATTCTTGTCAACGGCTCAAACGTTGCACAATAGCCTTCAACTCTGATTGTTGAGTATTTGTAGAATAGTAAATTAATCTTCGAATCCAATACCTTTGAAAATAGAAACCCACTCAAGTCTCGCTCTGTATACTGCACTCTAAATTCAGAGAGTGTCAAAAGCTCAGAGTCAAATCTGTTGAACAACTCTTTGTCGGAGATGTTTAGATGACGCGTGTGATTTAGAATCATCTGAATCGCGAAAGAAATCGCGGTCTCCTTATTAAAAAATGTGTTCAACACAGCTGTACTTCTCTGATATTTGACCTTTCTAGACAGCAAAGCAGGGTTGACTTCAAGCAAACGCAGAGAAGCAAAGTATCGAAATAAGAGTGGCAGCAAAATATAGTTCCAACTTCCATTCAAAACATCATCTCTTCTTTGAAACTTCTCCAATGAATTTCTAACTTCACTCTCCAAAAACTCGTCACTAACCACCAGCGGCAATTTCATCTGCACACAGAAGGTCAAATTAGGAAACAGTGCCAAATCAGTGCGTCCGATTTTCATATTTGTCACAGTATCGCCAGAGCAAAATTCGATTATAAGACAGATAACCGTCTTTAAGGTCAGACAGACAGAGATGCAAACAACCACATACCAAAAGGTCAATTCCAATTGGGATTTGGCGCGTCGAATTAGAGAAAGTACCAGGATTGGAGCGGTTTCTATGTAATCATTTAGCCCCAACAAATTGAACCGCTGACCCCAGTTCATTTTGTTTCTACTGGCTAAAGCCACCGCAAGCAAACAGTTGGTTAGAGTCGTCACCACTAGCCTAGTTGAAAGCCAAGATGTTAGCTACCAATTTAAAACTCGTTGCAGATTGCGTTTGGCATCAGCTGCAATAAAACAGATAGTTTAGAGAGAGAGAGAGACTCTAATCTGCGGGCATTAATATAAACTCCTTTACGCCTCACTTTCTCGTGGATTATTGGCAAATACGCTATGCCCTCCAGTTGATCATTTAGGGCAGGTTAATAAAAACGATTAAATGGTTACGCAGTTTAAATCAGCCTAGGTTTACGAATTAAAGGTGAGGTTTCGGTTTAGATTTATGCCTATTTTTAGGCGTAGGTTTAGATATTATAGGTGAGGCTTAGGTTTAGATTTATGTTATTTTTAGACGTAGTTTTATTAGCTTTGGTTTAGATATTATATGTGAGGTTTAGGTTGATATTTATGACTATTTTTAAGCGTAGGTTTAAATTAGCTTAGGTTTAGATATTACAGGTGAGCTTCAGGTTTAGATTTACTTTATTTTAGGCCTAGCTTTAGCTGGAAATTAGCTTAGGTTTAGACATGGATTTGTCTAGTAGAATTATGTTTCGAGGCTAGGTATATATGTATATGTAGCTAAAGGTTAGGTTTGATCTCAGCTCAGCATTAGAGATTTTCCGAAAATCTCATAAACCTGTCCTTTGAAACCGGATACAAGCGCCATTAACAATCACGCTGTCAAGATAAGATAACATTGTTGTAAAACGGTATAAAAGCAGTTGACAGTGGTGTTTGAAGTACAAACAAAGTCATGCCATCAATTTTGTTGGCGTTAGGAATTGTTCTTTGTCTTGCGCCTTTAATTTCGGCTGATATTAGCAGGTTTTGTATTGGTATTGGCCCGAGAAATGGAAATGAACCTATAATTCCTGGTAATAAAATGTGAATTGACTAAAGATTCAGTGGTGTTTAGGTTGTAGATTCTTTTAAGACCTGCTTAACTGATAAAGTACTGAATTAGGTCAAGGTTTGTGGTCGAAACCTAATTCATAGTAGGTGTTATTATTTTTTTCTATTTCATTTTTGCTTCTTATTCATTTCCTTCCCTTTTATTTCTCTACTTTACTTTAGATGTGTGGCACTGCAACCGCAGCAAATGCTATAAACACATGACCAATTATGCTAATTGGGGAGACTCTGAACTATACTGTCAGATGGCGTTTGGAGGCAATTTGGCTTCCATTCACTCTGAAGAGGAGAATCGGCTTTTATTGGAAAATAATAGCAGGGGACACCTGTAATATCTGGTTGGGCGGGAAAAGAGTGTCTGGATCTGAGGATTTCTATTGGATTGACAATACCGACTGGGACTACAAGAATTGGGAACTTGGCGAACCGAACAATATGGGAAATGAAGATTGTTTAGGTATTCCTTCTGTTTGGTTAAACACAACAGTGAAAGTTACACTATCGTTTAAAAAAGTTGAGAAAAAATAGAAACGACTCGAGATAAGAACCTACCTAAACCTAGGTTTACCTCAGTTCGCCAACCGCTTGAAAATTGTTAGAGAAGTTGTTAGAGTCTGTCTGTCTGTCTGTCTGTCTGTCTGTCTGTCTGTCTGTCTGTCTGTCTGTCTGTCTGTCTGTCTGTCTGCGAGAGGGGGTCTGTCTGTCCGACTCTGTCTCGTGCTGTCAGTTGTTCTGTGTTTCTGTCTCACACTTGGTGGTCTGTCTCGGTGCCTCCGGTGTAGAAGACTAAGTGGCGGATCGAACACATGGTCTAGGTCGGCAACAGCTGTCTCTGTCTGTGCTGTCCTGCAACATCTCCTCTGTCTGTCATGTGGGTCTGTCAGTCTAGTCTGTGCTGTCTGTCTGGTCTGAGGGGGTCGGTCTGTATGCTCTTCACTTGAATCGGTTTCAGTCTCAGAACTTGCCTCATCTATGCAACAAAACGATAAGACCTAAGTAAACGCAGCCCACATACCTTGATTCCCATGTGAGTCAGCCTCTGTAGTGGTATCCTTGAAGACACGAAATGGTTTGAACAAAGTCTGCAGGGCCGATTTTACGTAGTCGCAAGGTCTCGCGCCCCATCTGAGCTCATAGTCCGCTGTTGACTCATCATCAAAGTAGCTGGGCATGGAACGCCATTCGTCTTCTGCAACTGCTGTTTCGGCGTGTTGTTGCGCTTCGTGGTTGGCTCTTTCGGACCAGCGCTTCTTTCGCCTGCGACTGGGCATCTGTGTCAGTAGACCAGTAAGGGTTAAACACAACACAACACAATACAATACAGTACAATAATGGATACAGAAAAGGTTCCTCGTTTTTCATTATACAAGATAAAGTTGAGCTCAATCTGAACTAACTACAAAACAGAACATAGAACTTTTGATCAACCGAAAATAATCATTTATTTATTATGGCAAATGTTCACACTCTGATCACCATTTTATTCATTGAAGGTAATTGTTACTGCACTCAATTTGTATCGAGAATATTGCAGTCTGGTTTCAGAAGTTCTCCAATAAGAATCTTCTAATGATTCAACATTGTATAAGTAACCAAATTCACTGCTCCAACCACCAATTGCTACCAGTCGATTGCCTTGCAGGACCATTCCGAAATATGCTCGGTCTGTAACCATGGAAGGACCCCAAGACCAACTATTCGTTGAAGGGTCATAGATTTCACATTTGCTCTATAACCTTACATTTACATAACATAAAGAAAAACAAACGACACACCAGTAATCATACTGTATCTGAAAAACATACACATGCAGACCACAAAGAACAGAAGGACAACACAACACAACACAACACAACAGAAGAAAATCAAAAAGAAAAACATAAAGATAAACCTATACATGAGCATATACACATGAAGAACAATAGGAAGAGGCAAACGAAGTTTTTTGGTGCTTAAGGAATTTTGCTTAGCACAATGTTGCCTGTTCGTTGAAGTTCACTCATCTAAAAGGAGTGCCGCTGCTGCTGCTTTAAAAAGTTCGAAAGGGAAACAAAACAAAACAAAACAACAGACAAAACAAAACCCAAATACAACATAACAAGAACGCTTACCAAAGTAACACTGCCATTGTAGCCTCCACAAGCGAAAAGCTGACTGGCAAAAGTTACCAGCCCAAAATTGGACACACCCTGTTCCATTCCAGCCATCAGACTCCACTTCCCAGTCGTCCAATCATATTTCTCAGCGCTGATCTTAGCATCATATGGCCAGCCACTCACCGCATAGATGACGTCATCAAGTGATGTCATAGCAAACTCGGCCCGACCTACATTCATTTCTCCAATGCCGTACCAGTAATTGCTGCTGGGTTCAAGACATTCACATGACTTCAAAATCGGAAAACCATATGAACCGGTGCCACCGCAGACACAGAATTTGTTTTTGTAAACCACTCCTCCAGCGCCCCTACGGATTTCCCTCATTGGCGGACGGTAGTAAAATCGTCTCGATGAAATGTCATACATTTGCAGCAAATTGGTGGCTACTTGATTTTCAGTTACCCCTCCAGCAAAGTAAATGGAGTTTCCAACCAGTCCAATTGTACTTTCGGCTGTTTTTTCTAGCATCGATTCTGGGTTAATTTGACCCAGAAATGGTTTGTTGGTATAAACGGTTTCTACAGTGTCGAGAAGTTTGTCGATCGGGTTGTATCCTCCAAACACCAAGATTTTGGATTTTAGTTTCAGTTCACAAATTGAAGTGAATTTATAGTGACATGCACGATCATTCCAGCCACCTGGAGGACCTCTATGATTGCCTTCTGAAACCTGCTAACTCAGTGCATACATACAACTTCTTTTGATTTTTCTACATCATAAACGTGACTCTACACGACAGACAGACAGACAGACAGACAGACAGACAGACAGACAGACAGACAGACAGACAGACAGACAGACAGACAGACAGACAGACAGACAGACAGACAGACAGACAGACAGACAGACAGACAGACAGACAGACAGACAGACAGACAGACAGACAGACAGACAGACAGACAGACAGACAGACAGACAGACAGACAGACAGACAGACAGACAGACAGACAGACAGACAGACAGACAGACAGACAGACAGACAGACAGACAGACAGACAGACAGACAGACAGACAGACAGACAGACAGACAGACAGACTCTAACAACTTCTCTAACAATTTTCAAGCGGTTGGCGAACTGAGGTAAACCTAGGTTTAGGTAGGTTCTTATCTCGAGTCGTTTCTATTTTTTCTCAACTTTTTTAAACGATAGTGTAACTTTCACTGTTGTGTTTAACCAAACAGAAGGAATACCTAAACAATCTTCATTTCCCATATTGTTCGGTTCGCCAAGTTCCCAATTCTTGTAGTCCCAGTCGGTATTGTCAATCCAATAGAAATCCTCAGATCCAGACACTCTTTTCCCGCCCAACCAGATATTACAGGTGTCCCCTGCTATTTTTTCCAATAAAAGCCGATTCTCCTCTTCAGAGTGAATGGAAGCCAAATTGCCTCCAAACGCCATCTGACAGTATAGTTCAGAGTCTCCCCAATTAGCATAATTGGTCATGTGTTTATAGCATTTGCTGCGGTTGCAGTGCCACACATCTAAAGTAAAGTAGAGAAATAAAAGGGAAGGAAATGAATAAGAAGCAAAAATGAAATAGAAAAAATAATAACACCTACTATGAATTAGGTTTCGACCACAAACCTTGACCTAATTCAGTACTTTATCAGTTAAGCAGGTCTTAAAAGAATCTACAACCTAAACACCACTGAATCTTTAGTCAATTCACATTTTATTACCAGGAATTATAGGTTCATTTCCATTTCTCGGGCCAATACCAATACAAAACCTGCTAATATCAGCCGAAATTAAAGGCGCAAGACAAAGAACAATTCCTAACGCCAACAAAATTGATGGCATGACTTTGTTTGTACTTCAAACACCACTGTCAACTGCTTTTATACCGTTTTACAACAATGTTATCTTATCTTGACAGCGTGATTGTTAATGGCGCTTGTATCCGGTTTCAAAGGACAGGTTTATGAGATTTTCGGAAAATCTCTAATGCTGAGCTGAGATCAAACCTAACCTTTAGCTACATATACATATATACCTAGCCTCGAAACATAATTCTACTAGACAAATCCATGTCTAAACCTAAGCTAATTTCCAGCTAAAGCTAGGCCTAAAATAAAGTAAATCTAAACCTGAAGCTCACCTGTAATATCTAAACCTAAGCTAATTTAAACCTACGCTTAAAAATAGTCATAAATATCAACCTAAACCTCACATATAATATCTAAACCAAAGCTAATAAAACTACGTCTAAAAATAACATAAATCTAAACCTAAGCCTCACCTATAATATCTAAACCTACGCCTAAAAATAGGCATAAATCTAAACCGAAACCTCACCTTTAATTCGTAAACCTAGGCTGATTTAAACTGCGTAACCATTTAATCGTTTTTATTAACCTGCCCTAAATGATCAACTGGAGGGCATAGCGTATTTGCCAATAATCCACGAGAAAGTGAGGCGTAAAGGAGTTTATATTAATGCCCGCAGATTAGAGTCTCTCTCTCTCTAAACTATCTGTTTTATTGCAGCTGATGCCAAACGCAATCTGCAACGAGTTTTAAATTGGTAGCTAACATCTTGGCTTTCAACTAGGCTAGTGGTGACGACTCTAACCAACTGTTTGCTTGCGGTGGCTTTAGCCAGTAGAAACAAAATGAACTGGGGTCAGCGGTTCAATTTGTTGGGGCTAAATGATTACATAGAAACCGCTCCAATCCTGGTACTTTCTCTAATTCGACGCGCCAAATCCCAATTGGAATTGACCTTTTGGTATGTGGTTGTTTGCATCTCTGTCTGTCTGACCTTAAAGACGGTTATCTGTCTTATAATCGAATTTTGCTCTGGCGATACTGTGACAAATATGAAAATCGGACGCACTGATTTGGCACTGTTTCCTAATTTGACCTTCTGTGTGCAGATGAAATTGCCGCTGGTGGTTAGTGACGAGTTTTTGGAGAGTGAAGTTAGAAATTCATTGGAGAAGTTTCAAAGAAGAGATGATGTTTTGAATGGAAGTTGGAACTATATTTTGCTGCCACTCTTATTTCGATACTTTGCTTCTCTGCGTTTGCTTGAAGTCAACCCTGCTTTGCTGTCTAGAAAGGTCAAATATCAGAGAAGTACAGCTGTGTTGAACACATTTTTTAATAAGGAGACCGCGATTTCTTTCGCGATTCAGATGATTCTAAATCACACGCGTCATCTAAACATCTCCGACAAAGAGTTGTTCAACAGATTTGACTCTGAGCTTTTGACACTCTCTGAATTTAGAGTGCAGTATACAGAGCGAGACTTGAGTGGGTTTCTATTTTCAAAGGTATTGGATTCGAAGATTAATTTACTATTCTACAAATACTCAACAATCAGAGTTGAAGGCTATTGTGCAACGTTTGAGCCGTTGACAAGAATGCTGGAGGAAAGAGAGCACAGGGGATATTTTGATCCAAGATTGGATATCACTCTTGGTTTGGAGAGCAGAGATCAGCTGTTGAAGGAAGCGTATGACATTGATAGGGATGAACTGAAAAAGCTGGAGAACAATGGTTATGCTGAGAAGGGATTGGAAAAATTGGATGTGGTTTTGGGGGAAGAGCTTGGTGTGGAGGACTTTCTCCGGTACTCTGTTTTGTCAGCTCGAGTTGGGACAACAATTCGGTCACATGTAAGCACAACTGCTGTCTACAAAACAATACACAAGTAAGGTTTTCATTGTTGCCACCATCATCATTGTCATTGACATTGTCATTGTCATCATTGTTGTTGTCATTGTCATTGATTGTTGTCATCATCATCATCATCATCATCATCATCATCATCATCATCATCATCATCATCATCATCATCATCATCATCATCATCATCATCATCGTTGTCGTTGTTGTTGTCAACGTCATTGTCATTGTCATTCTCGTTGTCATTGTCATTGTCATTGTCGTTGTAGTTGTTATTGTCGTTGTCGTTGTCGTTGTTGTTGTCATTGGCTTTACCATTGTCATCGTCATTGTCATTGTCACTTTCATTGTCATTGTCACTGTCACTGTCACTGTCATTGTCATTGTCATTGTCACCATCATTTTCATCATCCAGCTGCAAAAACTTTATAATGTAAATATGGCTTGTTGCAAACGATCCGTGTCAGTTTCAGTTTCAGTGAGTTTCAGTTGTTCTCCTAAAAAATCTCAGCATCAATGCATCGCCGAGTGCAAAAGCGAAGTAATTGAGAAAAACTGCAATTGCGAGCCTTCAATTAGACTTTCGCTGAAATTGGAGAATTGTCTGAATTTATGTCAACTTTCCACCTACAAAACGTGTCTGGCAGACGCCAAAATGATCAAAAAGGCTTATAACAGTTGCATCGAAGAATGCCAATCGCCTTGTCTGAATGTGAAATACTCTATTGAACCTCACACAGTTCGTACTTATGGCAACTATTCGAAAGCAAAAATTTACATTCATCGTCAAGAGTCTGAGTTCCCAATTTTCTTGGAGCAACCAGCCAAATCTTGGCAAAGCTTTTTCGGAGAACTCGGTAAGCTTAGTCAATCATATACATGTGAGCCAGAAAACAACCCAGCAGATTTTTTTTCTGTGGCAATCGTAAATCGCAACCGATTTGAATGAATGAATCGTTTTTTTAAACGGAATAAGGGTGAATTTTTGAAACATTGGGAAAAATTATCATGATGCTCTACTTTTAGTTCCTGAGAGATATTTGCCCTCAAAGTCTAAACAGACTTTGGAAATGAACAAAAATATTTGTCATTGATTAAAAATATTCAGTAAAATCCGTTGAGATTTATGGTTGCCACAGCAAAAAATCTACTTGGTTTTTTGGCAAACCCTGTATTTACCTGCTGAATAATCAGTTTTAAGGTGGAATTTTCGGACTGTATTTGGGAATTAACTTCCTGGTAATTCTGCACTTTGTCTGCTTTGTGCTGAAAAGAATTTATGATTCGAGCACGAGAAAAAAGTCAGAAACTGGATCGGAAGAGCAGGCGGATCCAGATGATGATCTTTCGATTAAAAATGACCAAGGTACGCTTGTAATGCTTTTTAATTTTGTGGCAAATCCTCAAAAGATTTATGGAGGTGTTAGTATAGGACAGCAGCAACTGCCGATCAGAAAGCAGATTTATTATTAATTATGATTTTAGTCTATTCAGGAGCAGCCGATTACATCGAAATGGACGGCGCAGACGGCGTTGATGTTCCCTTTCCCGATGAAACATAATAATCTATTGTGATGTATTATGCAAATTTTGTTCGAGTCATCATTGTATACGTATGCAGATTTACTTTAGCTAGAGTAAACAGAATTCAGTGCGTTATATTAGAGGAGAAGAAAAGCCAATTATTGGTACATAGGTGGCCGCACGCGCCTACCGGTTGTCATAGCAACAAGGAGGTACGGGCCATAATAAGGCACATAAAAGTACGTAGAATTTAGCTTCTACGCGCGATCTGATGGGGTTGTTGTATTCGCTCTGTTTCCGAGAAACTGCCGACCGACAGAGTGCTTACGCCGTACAGGACCAACCGCCCAAGGCCTACTCTTGGTATGCTAATTAATTAGGCTTCACCTCAACTATTAAATTTGGCCTAGTTAAACTTCCAAAAACCGTATCTGTTCTACATGTCAGGGATGCGCCTGCCGGCCGACCGGACCCCAAAGATTACATGTTCGACAATCTGAAGGATGCAGTGGCCGGAAAACTGCCCGGTCAGATCAACGGTCAACAGTTTGTCATCAGCAATTGTCATGTAAGAGTTTAACAAAATCTGAGCTGTATTTAACCCCCTGCGTCAGACCGTTTGATGGCGAAAAAGCGGAACCCGGGCTAGATTCGGAATTTTGTCGGCGGGTGGTTTTCAAAATGGCTGAAGAATTTTAAAATGGCCGACCCAACATGAGGCATGGGTGACTAAATGGAGTGAGCTTACCACTGAGAAAACGAGGCGATAATCTGAATTACAGGGCCCAAAAAAGGTATTTGGAAAGTACATACATGGACAGGCGTGTATTTGGAAATGGCGACTGCTTTCTGGTTGAGCGCTGAATGTCAGTGATTTGAATGTTTTGGACTGATTTTCAACAAAACTGATCACATCATATATGTTTGCTGAAAGTAATGCTTTTAACCAGGGTTGGGTAGCTGTTAAAAACACGTTATTAACACGTGTTATTAACACGTTAATAACACGTTATTAACATGAGGCTTGTAAATAATTCGAATTAGTGTAAAAAATTATTTTAAGCTTCCCGCAACTCGGGATGCATCCAGTGCTTCATAGAATGATTATTTACCGCACTTCTGCTAGTTATTGAGACCTTCAACAGTCTGACTACAAATTTAGTATAGTAAACACATGTGAACTTTGTCAGACCGTCGCGTCAACAACTAAGACCAGCAGACTTGTGCTTACGTTTTCCTATTTTTGGAAGTAGGCCTAAGTTATAAAAAATAACGTTAAGTGAAGTGACATTGACTTCGTAGTGGCTATCTTTTTTGCATCCACCACTATAAAAAGGTTGCGTATTTTCAGTCGGTAAAGGTTAGTTTGGTCACCCGAAATTCAACCACTGCTTTCGGGTTAGGCTTAGGCTCAGGCTAGGGCTTAGGCTTAGGTTCAGGCTTAGGCTTAGACTTAGGTTCTGGCTTAGGCTTAGGTAAGCGCTAGGCAGGCCTGCGACAAGTGCGGTCACTTTATTTTCGGGTGACCAAACTTACCTTTACCCTTCTTTCTGCGTAGTTATTTGTGACGTTCTTGCCAGTGGAAGCCTAGTATTTTAAACATGCTTCAGACCAAAAAAATGGAATGTGTTTTAGTCAAAATTTAAGACCACTTTTATGCTAGTTACTATTTTAGGCAATTGCAAATAATACTTGTCTGCCCTCTTTAATGTGTGTTCTATACTCTTTTAAATTGCGTGTCCTGCCTATAAGCTTCCTTCTCGGAAAACCCTTTCAACTACCATCTTGGACAGAGAGTACCGAGAATCAAAACCGACGTGGAGGCAGAGATTTCAAAATCTAAGACAGTTGCTCTCTCCAGTGATGGTTGGACTGACATCCATGGGTCCAGCCTGTGCAATTTCCTTGTCTTTACAGAGGACAGTGTCTATGCACTGTTATGTTTCTATATAAAACTGCAATACCCTTTTAAATGATTAGCTTATGACCATGAAATAGTGTTTACTAGGCTTTTGCCATGCTGCTGGAGCAAATTCAGGCGTTTTTGAATTTTTAACAGGTTTTTATGTTAATAACACTGTTATTAACGTTATTAACACTGTTAATAACAGGTCTGAATTTTTAACTGTTAATTATACAACCCTGCTTTTAACCCCGATTTTTAAGATTTTTTACCAATTTTTCATCATATTTTTAATCTCTTTTATCTGAATAACCGCCTATGAATATTGAACCTTTCCAAATAAGCGCCTAGAGAGCCGCTATTTGGAGGGGGCTTTATACAGAAAAATCCTGTATGCGGAAAGGACGAACTGGGTCGCCGAATACATATTTCAGTTTTTTTAGAACAGCCACCTATATGTATTCGACCACACAGGTTCGGTGAATATTGACGACTGTGTGGACTGTCAGATTTTAATTGGGCCCTGCAAAGGAAGGTACGTTTCAACCTAATAAGAAACAAAAACTGCATACAATTGTCTTTCAGTGTATTTGTGCGGGACTGCAAAAATTGCAAATTGATCGTAGCGTGTCAACAACTGCGCACCAGAGATTGCGAAAAGTTGGATCTTTTTCTCTTTTGTTCGTCGCAGCCTAGCATAGAAGAATCGAAAAATATTCGCTTTGCCTGTCTGCAACTTCATTACGATGCGTTGCCAAGTGAGCGCGCTAAAAATAGAACAATTAGAAGTGGAAACATATTCTTCTAGGCCAAATTGAAGCAGCCGGACTGAGAGTTTTCAATAATAACTGGAGCAAAATACACGACTTTACCCCCTCGCATGGAAATACTACCTGCTTACCAGAGGTTGGAGCGTGCTTTCTTAGTTTTCTTTCGATTCGGCGGTAGTGGTGTTTAATACCGGATTTTTCAAACACATGCGCATGCGTATACGCATTCCAACTACAAATGCGTGTGAGTTTGCGTATACACTATGCAAAAACTAAGCGGAATGCATACCTCTGAGCAGGGATGTGAGGTGGGAAAAAAACACCGGAAAAAAACTGTTTTTTTCCGGAAAAAAACCGGTTTTTTTCCTAAGGGTCGGAAAAAAACATAAATCGCGGAAAAAAACTCAAGCTAAAAATAGCTAATTTACGTCATTTTTCGTTTAAAAAATGGACTTTTGCTATGTATAATAGGCCATACTGACTCAAAACTGTTAGAAAAACAACAAAAAAGACCAAATTTGGCATGAAAAAACAAAAATGCAAACTGCTGTAAGAAAATTTGCATATAGCGTTATTTATGGAACCTGTCAGGCACTGTTTCATGCCTGTTTCGTGATTTATATCAATGTAACACGTGTATTTCTGGTCTAACAAGACTGAGGAAGGCGCTAGAAAGCCTTAGAATCATAAAACCAGGCTAGGATATCGAGAACTTGAGCT
>JASANB010001627.1:0-11385 GCA_030248155.1 Sabatieria punctata
AAAAACCGGCTCTTAAAAATGCAGCATTTCATCAG
The DNA here is from genome assembly GCA_030248155.1 of Sabatieria punctata. NCBI lineage: Eukaryota > Metazoa > Nematoda > Chromadorea > Araeolaimida > Comesomatidae > Sabatieria > Sabatieria punctata. The sequence continues at coordinate 36 of JASANB010001627.1, forward strand.
AAAATCAATATGTATTTTCAAATATGTATTTTAAATACATAGTGGCCTCAAAATACATATACATAAACATATTCTCTGAGCAATACATATACATATACATATACATATATGTATTCCAAAAATAATACATAATATGTATTTTTTACATATACATATACACATATACGTATTCCACAGTAAAGTCAAGAGCCTTAACATGCATTTCGCGAGAAAGTCAGCTTAGAAGGGGCAAGGGTTTTCATCTCGCCGATCCGGCTAAACTTTTATGAGCATAAACTAGGCCATGAACGATGACATCGGTGCATATTAGAAGAAAGACACCCCTAGAATCGGAGCTACACCCGCTCAAAGTTGACTCGCCAGTCGTTTTTTGGCCAATTTTTGGAGATCTAAGGGGCCGTCCATAAACGATGTCGTTCCAAATACCGATTTTTTGGACCCCCTCCCCCCAAAACCATCTTGCATCGTTCCTTGGGGACCCCCTCCCCTAAGGTGACGTCATTTTCGGTTTACCCCCCCCCCCCCGATAAAACTGCAGTACATGCGGTACTGTTATTTTTTCTTGTTGCCACACTGCAGGGATGTGAGGTGTGTTTTTTTTCGTTTTTTTTTTCCGGTAAAAACCGGTTTTTTTCCTAAGGGTCGGAAGAAAACATAAATCGCGGAAAAAAACTCAAGCCAAAAATAGCTAATTTATGTCATTTTTTCAGTTAAAAATGGACTTTTGAGCTGTATAATAGGCTAGACTGACTCAAAACTGTTAGAAAAACAACAGAAAATACCAAATTTGGGAATCTGAAACAAAACGGCAAACTGCTGTAAGAAAATTTGCTTATAGCGTTTATTGATAGAGCCTGTCAGGGACTATTTCATCCCTGTTTCGTGATTTATATCTATGTAAGATGGGTATTTCTGTTCTGAAAAGACTCAGGAAGGCGCTAGAATGCGTTAGGAATCATAAAACCAGGCTAGGATACTCAGAACTTGGGCAGGAGTTTTCTTCCGCGATTTTGGAAAAAAACCGAAAAAAAACCGGAAAAAAACTGGAAAAAATGAGGCCGAGGTTTTTTCGGAAAAATATCCAACCCTGCCACACTGTACAATGAATTGGATTCAACCACTCTGGGAAGCTTTTCTGTATGAAGAAATCTTTGACACAATGTACATTGATCGAAAATAATACATTCAAAGTTCCCTAAAATTCCGAAAAAAGCGACGTCGCTTTTAGCTACCCCCTCCCCCTTCTGGTGCGTTGTCAATCGTCGCATTTCAACCGACCCCCCTCCCCCGCTGGAATGACGTCGTTTAGGGACGGCCCCTAATGACCGAAATTCAACCGCGTACCGTTCGCGCATTTATAAACTGACAGTTTTCGCATGCGCACCAATCGATAGCTATTCATATTACGTTAAACCCCCACTCAAAACTTTCCTATCGGGCCCGGTTAGCGAGATATGTTACGAGATGTACCAAGCAGGGTTGTATATTTTTCCGAAAAAAACCTCGGCCTGTTTTTTTCCAGTTTTTTTCCGGTTTTTTTCCGGTTTTTTTCCTAAATCGCGGAAAAAAACTCCAGCCCAAGTTCTGAGTATCCTAGGCTGGTTTTATGATTCCTAACGCTTTCTAGCGCCTTCCTCAGTCTTGTTAGACCAGAAATACACGTGTTACATTGATATAAATCACGAAACAGGCATGAAACAGTGCCTGACAGGTTCCATAAATAACGCTATATGCAAATTTTCTTACAGCAGTTTGCATTTTTGTTTTTTTCATGCCAAATTTGGTCTTTTTTGTTGTTTTTCTAACAGTTTTGAGTCAGTATGGCCTATTATACATAGCAAAAGTCCATTTTTTAACGAAAAATGACGTAAATTAGCTATTTTTAGCTTGAGTTTTTTTCCGCGATTTATGTTTTTTTCCGACCTTTAGGAAAAAAAACCGGTTTTTTTCCGGAAAAAAACAGTTTTTTTCCGGTGTTTTTTTCCCACCTCACAACCCTGGTACCAAGAATGCCCAAAACGCAGCCTCATTTTCTTGCAAATATTCGCCCATAACTCCAGCCGCAACAGCTTGGGAAGGCTGGATCTTTCTTCAAAGTTAGTTTATACCTGCCCAAACATAACCCACACAAATTGGTGAAAATCCGAGGGGGGAGCGGGGGTGTTTGGCCCCTCAAATGTCTCCGGGAAAAAATGTTTTCTAGACCTATTTTGGCCTGCTGAGCTCAAAAATAACTTCAAGTTTGGCGGTGCATGAAAAGTCACTTTTTTATCCAGTCCCAAAATTTGATTTCTGACCATCTTACCGGATGTACTTTATCCCATTGATTCCAAAAATTACTTCAATTTTTCTCTAGGAGGTCGGCTTCTCAAGATACGCCTGTTCAAAGTTTTGCGGCAAATCTGCATTTGCAGCTCTAACTCCGATTTGACCTGATAAACCGACACCATGCTGTTGATTGGGTATACCGAACCCATACCGAAAAATGAGTATTTTTAGGAATGCCTACCTAATAAATACCTACCGATTCCAGGCATTTTAGTAAATACCCATACCGCGTATACCGAATACTTTGGGAATACCCAGGTATTTGGGAATCGGTATGTTTTGTCCAGATTAGTGCAATTTTTATCGAACATTTCCTAGTGCATGCCGCAAGACGTTATTCCTTCCACCGATTTGGTCTCTGCCTTTTGACGCATTTCCCATCACCCGAAGAAGTTCTCACGCACGGGCGGCCAAGCCTAGCAGAACACACATTATGTACTTCTCGGTGCACTGGAGCTAGCCAACTTATGAGCCGTTTATGGTCGGGCCACACTACATGCAACAACAAGTCTGCAGTTTTAGTCCGGTGTTACTGGGTGTTACATGTGGCTCCCAGTATTGGTTCGACCAGAAACCAACAAGTTACGGTGAAATGCCTTATCGGGTTTCTGAGCTTTTGGAAAGTTAGTGGATTCCAGAGGAAGTTAGTTTGTTTTGTTCCACCTGAAGTCATACATGTTGTCAGGTGTGCGCAATTTTATTTATGTCTGTTGCTCATATTTCTGTTTCTCTGTTTTTGTTTATGCTTTTATCGTCCAATATTTCTGCGCCTTTGATGGATGATTTTGTTTGTACCATACATGTAACAGGTCATCCGCCGAATGGGGAGAGGGGTTGGGGGGTAGTGGCGCCGGCCGCCGGGGGTGGGGGTCTGAGCCTGAAAAGTCAGAGGGGGGGTTGGAAAAATCGTCTTGGGGGGTCTGGCCTAAGTCAGGTGGGGGGGAAGATCCCCCAGACCCCCCGTTACATGTATGGTTTGTATACAAATACTGGTTATCAGAGTCCGGAGACAGTCCGCTAGCAGGTCATAGCCGATTTAGGTACAAAATTGCCGCGAAAGTTCAAACAGTCATATCTCTTGAAATAGACATCGTACTGCAAAAAGGAAGCCGTTTTTGGATTTGTCAGGTAAATCTACATCTAGTCGGACAGAACCGAAGCAACAATAGCAGCTGAAATCGACGCAGTCGGTTTATCAGGTACCAAATCAAAGTGAGGGCAGCAAGTGCAGATTTGCCGCGAAACTTTGAACGGCCATATCTCGAGAAGCAGACCTCCTAGAGCAAACTTAAAGTCATTTTTGGAATCAGTGGCTAAAAGCACATCCGGTAAGCTGGTCAGAAATAACGTTTTGGCCCTGGATAAAAATGATTTTTTGCGCACCGCCAAATTGAACCTTTTTACAGTAGTGATTTTCAGATGGTCATAACTCGCGAACCAGAGGTCGTAGCGCAGAAATGAAGTTATTTTTGAACTCAGCAGGTCCCCATAGGTCTAGAAAACTGCACCGTGATTCGGTTTAGGCTTGCTATCAAGAGATACGGTCACCAGGCGGGCATTGGTTTTCGGAAATTTGGACTTGAATATCTTCCGATCCAGGCTGAGTCTAGTCAAATGGACTTTATATTTGAAATCGGCGCCTCAAACTGCATCAGATAGACTACTCGAAATTAATTTTGAGCAAAAAATTTTTTTCGGAGACGTTTGAGGGGCCAAACCCCCGCCCCCTTTGGATTTTGACCAATTTGTGTGGATTATGTTTGGGCAATTGCCATCTAACTTTTGAAGCAAGCTCGAACGTTCTCAAACTGCCATGGCTGGAGTTAGGGGCGAATATTATCAAAAAATGGGGGGGTGCATTTTTGCCATTTTTGATGCATTTCGGAAAATATCTCACTAACCAGGCACGATAAGGAAAATTTTGAGCGGCGAATTTAAATTATTTTCAAATAATTATTGATTGGTGCGCATGCGAAAGCTGTCGGTTTAGAAATGCGCGAACGGCACACGTTTGAACTTGGGTCGTTAGAGGTCCAAAAATTGGCCAAAAACGGCTGGCGAGCCAAATTTGAAATTTGAGGGTGTGTAGCTCCGGTTCTACGGGGTATTTTTCTTCTAATATGCGCCGATGGTAATCGTTCGTGGTCTAGTTTATGCTCATAAAATTTTAGCTGGATCGGTGAGATGATCCAACTTGCCTATGGACCATAGTTACATTGTAAGTAAGCCATCTTTCTCGCGAAATGCATGTTAAGAGCCATTTTTTATAAAAAGCATGCTTCAAGCTTGAACACAGTCTCTGTGAGCAGCTGCTATCAGGGAAGTTTATACAAAATTTCTCGGATTTTCAAATTTCAAGGCCCAAAAACTAACTTTGACCCCCCTTTTTTCTCGATGTTTTTGTGCGTTCGAAACCGGATGGATAGCGCTACATTTCCATGAAATAAAAAGTTCGGACTCGGAGTTGTAGGGGGGTCAAATCGGGCCCGAAATGGATTCGAAAAATAATTTGTGTCACAAATCTAGTCGAGTAGGGCAGCGTTTGAAAGAGACCGCTCTTCTGATTCTAAATATGCAATCCCCAAATTTCTATGTCGATTCGTTCCCGAGTTATAAGCCGAAAGCTAAGGTTTGGTCGAAAAAGTAAACCTCTCAAAAATGGCCGGGAAGGTGATAAAATGTCTTTTAGGTCAAATTAGACCAAAATACAAAATTTTAGCCAAATCGGAGAGAAAAAGTTGCGGTTTGTCCGGTAGTTAAGGAGCAAAAGTCGATTCCTAGAAAAACCGGGTCTTAAACCTTTAGTTTATTAACCCAAAAAAACGGCCTTTTATGCCTAATCATCGGTCAATCTTTTCGATTTTTTCAGGTCGGTTTTTCAGTTCAACAACGAACTTTTTTTACAAGCGTTTATTGCCTTGAACAGAGCTGTCAAATACGTTCAGTTTCATTTCTACACACTCTGCACAGTACAGTAGAATAAAACAACGTTACTAATAACAAAGCAGTAGAGGTCTGCGACCTGCAAGTCTTAACGCAAACGAAAGTGAATTTGAAGCAACAACACGCATGCACAAAGTGGGCACACCGCTTAACACACAGTCGGATTTTACGCGACAACACACAAAGAGATTTCCGCTCCGGGCTCGGAAACGCTCTGTCTCGCCCTCAGCGCCTCCGAAGCCTCCCGGTACTCCACACAGGGTTCTCCCACTGACCCTCTGGTTGAGTGAAAACGGCTTCAGTCATACGTCTACTAAATGGACTGAGGCATTTTATCATCTGAACCCTTCAATTCAGTGCTACTGTTGTTTCTGTATACACATGCACGTTTACCATACACAAAAATACACATTGTTTTTCAATGTGTATACACGTACACATGCACATACACATTCAAAATTCAGATACACATTAGGGTCCGTCCATAAACTACAACGTTCAAACATTCAAAATTTTGTTGGACCCCCACCCCCTCCCAACGTTTTTCGACGTTTTACAGCACAACCCCCAAAAAACTACAACGTTTTTGGCTAAGACCCCCCCCCCCCCGACTAAACTTGGTACCGTGTCCGACATTAGAAAATCTTCAATAAATCGACATGACACTGAAGAAGCTGTGAAAAAGAAACTTTTTGACAGTGTACTACTATAGGGTTGGAAACATGAATTGGGTTGAGTTTTCCTTGTAATATACCATAGTTGCGGATAAAAGTTACCTAGGCACCTAACAAAACGTCGACGTTCTTGACACCAGGGATGTGAGGTGTGTTTTTTCTGGTGTTTTTTCCGTTTTTTTCGGAAAAATACGGGTTTTTTCCTAAGGGTCGGAAAAAAACATAAATCGCGGAAAAAAACTCAAGTTAAAAATAGCTAATTTATGTCATTTTTCTGTTAAAAAATGGACTTTTGCGATGTATAATAGGCCACGCTGACTCAAAACTGTTATAAAAACAACAGAAAAGACCAAATTTGGAATGTTAGAACAAAAATGCAAACTGCTGTAAGAAAATTTGCATATAGCGTTATTGTTGGAACCTGTCAGGCCCTGTTTCATGCCTGTTTCGTGATTTATATCTATGTAACACATGTATTTCTGGTCTGAAAAGACTGAGGAAGGCGCTAGAAAGCGTTAGAATCGTAAAACCTACCTAGGATACCGAGAACTTGAGCTGGAGTTTTTTCCACGATTTCGAAAAAAAACGAAAAATACCGAAAAAAAACTTGAAAAAAACAGGCCGAGGTTTTTTCGGGAAAATATCCATCCCTGCTTGACACCAACCCCCCCCTGCGACGCTTTCTGACGTTCAACCGACCACCCCCGCCGCCCCTCTCTGAATGTTGTATTAGTTTATGGACGGCCCCTTACCATGCCGGCACAGTTGGTGTAGTGGTTTAGGCCGCAAAGCCACTGTGCGCGACATCGTGCGCTCATCCTCTCGTCGCGGCAAGTTTGTTGCCGCAAAGAGTTGGTCGTCGGCACAAAGCTCCACCCAGGCCACTGAACCTAACGTAGTACCTGATGCCCAAGAGCATGGCTAGAGTGGCTTTGCAGTTATAGAAGGGAAACGTCCGAGATGACGAACCATGGGGGACGCGAAATGGACCACATAGGTCTGATCGTAGGCCACAAGGCCCCCCTGCACATCGGATCGGATGGGACACATTACCATACACCAACGGTTCTCAAAAGGTGTATTTTTGTGTATGTGTATTTGATCAGCAAAAAGTCGATAAAATTTCGATCAGGAAGGTAAAATTTCTAAGTTTTGGTGCAGTAATAAACAGTTTTAGATATCCTCATAACTCATTCCAACAAACCACAAAATTCATCAATGGTTCGTTTTTGCCTGATGAATTGTTTTTGACGAATAGTTCTTCACGTTTTACGATTATACTTCATCAAAAGATGATGAACTGAAGAAATTATTCATCGAATAAATTGAGGAACAATAAAGAAATTGATCAACATCGTGAAGTTATTGGTTCATCACTGACGAACTATTTCTGGCCAAAACCATTCCAACCAATTTCCTGGTCGGCGCGACGGCTTCATTCGTCATTGTTACCGAATCTCTGTTGCTGTGCGGTCGAATGCAGTTCTAAACAACCGCCGTCTCAAACTTTAGCAACACTTTTTTAGCTCTGCCGAAAAAGAAGCGCACCGACGCATAAATAACTGGGCGCGGCCATGACAGTTCATCGGTAACTATTCATCATTGAAGTGTAGTATGACGACATATTCGTCAAGTTGAAGTGCTGGACCATTCCAATGGTTCGTCGAAGCATTTGAGGAACCATAAAATAATTGATTCATCAGAAAATCTTGCAAAAGTCTTCAAAATGATGAATAATAGTGGACCATTTCATGATGAATAGTATGATGACTTGATGGCATACTGATAGATCAGTATGGTCTGTTGGTAGGAGATAAAGCCTTTAAATGGCCTGAGTAACTCGATTTCAAAGCCATCCAAGGTTTTCCAGCAGCAGACATTCGGAGAATTGATTTTCCTAGCATTTCTGATTAAAAATCTACGAAAAAATTTGTGTGCGCACTGACTTAAGAGCCATATTTTTTAAGAACCGGGCGGGTCCCCTTATAAGGGCGGAACATTTTAGAACAATTTTCTGACCTATACCGGGTTTTTCCGTAAAACGCCCATGGGCGTTTATTTAGTTTTGGCACTTTTCACGTATTCTGTTCTAATCTTAATGAACGCCCATGGGCGGCTATTTGGCAAGTACTGTACATGTGCGTTTATTTGGAATTGGCAACTGCTTTCTGGCTGAGCGCGGACTGTCTGTGAGTTGATTTTTTTCCGCTGATTCTTCAACAACAACTGATACAATCGTCTTTCTATACTGAAACTCATGTTTCTAGAACCAATTTTCGAGGTTTCTAACCCATTTTTCATCATATTTTTTATCTTTTCCTGGGCAAATTGTTTTATCTTAATAAACGCCCGTGGGCGTCTATTTCGAAAGGCTTTCCAAATAAACGCCCAGGGGGCCACTATTTGGGGGGGGTGTTTATACGGAAAAACCCGGTACTTTTTATGTGATGAATCAATAGATCTTTAGTAGAAAACACCACCACTGTGGTATTTTTGCTCTGCGATACCGCTTGCGGTATTTATGTCCAAAAACGAGATTTTGGACATTTTCAACTGGTTCTCCAGTGTGCAATTGCCGATCGCGGTCATATCTTCAGCATAAATTAGACTTACTATGACCACTGCACCCACAAAGTTTCGGGCTGATCGATTCAGGCCAGCGTGAATACCGTTGATTTTAGTGGTTATTTTAAAAAGTGAAAAATAATTTTTTGACGTCCTTCACAGATTTTGGCCATACTTTTAGGGTAGATAGAACACGTCGTCCTCTATACGCTGGTGTTTTCACTGTTTTTGGCATCGGCCCCGTTTTTGAGTTATTCATGTTTTAATTTTCCAAAAAAATTTTTGCGGTATCTTTTAGAATCATTCATAATTCCGGTGTCCATGAAGCTAGGGCGACCCGCAGTAGAGCGTTGAACGTAGGATGTGGTGGGCTATTCAACCATATACGCGATGTCGATCTACGATCACCTATACCAGAGTGGCATCAAGTCAAAGTTTCGATCGAAAATGACCCAATTTCCAGCTTACAGTCTTGAAATAGACAGCATGCGTTTCGGAACTTCTGAAAGTAATCTACTATCAATAAGTGTTTCTGGCCTATTTTGACCTGCTAATTTCAGAAATGACCTTAGTTTTACTTTATACGGTTCCAATTTCAAGATGCAAGTTTACCATAGTGTAATAAGTAGATAGTGTTATATCTCAAAATCTTGAGCTTATGCAGAAAAATTAAGGTCATTTCTGAAATCAGCAGGCCAAAACAGGCTAGGAACACTATTTATTGATGGTAGATTCCCTTCAGAAGTATTGAAACACAGCCTATCTATTTTAAGATTATGGCTCTCAGAGTACATGCTTTATTAATTTGTATTGTTAGTAACTAACCAGGTAAGACTACCCAGCACGGGGGCTGAACAGTCAACACGCCCCATGCCCCAGATGCAGCAATCAGCATGCAACGATAACAAACTGGCTGCACCAGTACATACGCCCTAGGCATACATGTAACAGGGGGGGGGTGGGGGGGGGGGTCCCCCCCCCACCCGAAATTGGCCACCCCCCCCCCCCCCCGGATGGGGACCCCCCCCCCCCCCCCGAGACGATTTCACCGACCCCCCCTCCGATTTTTCTGGCAAGTAAATTTTCGAGCAAATTTTTGCAATTTTTTACAATTTAACACACAAAAATTGCCAAAATCGCCTGCAAAAGAGCACTTTTTAGCTGTATTTCAGCCCAAATTAGCGATTTTTGGCAATTTTTAGCCGAAAAATTGCGATTTTTCGATTTTTGAGCGTTTTTAGTGCCCACCCCCCTCCCCCCAAATTTTGGCTCCAGACCCCCCGGCCGGCGCCAGACCCCCCCCCCAACCCCCCTCCCCATCGGCGGATGACCTGTTACATGTATGGCCCACAGGGACGGCTGTGCGAATGGGCCCAGAGTAGTGTTTCCGATCAAATTAAAATTAAGTAACAAAATTAAGAGTCGTTCTCTGGTCAGATCGAGTTTGCAGTATTCAGACCCAAAATTGAAACTTTGAGCTAGAGAGCTGTAAGTTGGCACACTAATACATACTAATGAGTTATCTTTCAGCTGCAAAAGGATTAGTGGATCTGACGCTCCTGTCCTGAGATATAGCCTTCCGAAAATCGGTCCGCTTAACTATGGGACCAAAACTTCAAACTCGAATTTCTCGCTTCGTACTCGGAATTTGACCTAAAAATTGGGGGTTTTAGAGTACTTTTAGACTGCTTTAAGAAACTTGTCAAATTTTCTTTTTCAGAAAAAAAAATTTTTTTTCGCTCCCATTGCGCCCCCCTAGCTAGTCTGGCACCCCCCCAACCTGTATTTTTTCTTTCACAAAATAGTTGCGCTACCAAATCCCTACCGTTTGTGTGTGAAGCATTGTTTGCCCAGACCCGTGGAGCGTGAGAAAATTGAGGTCAAACATGTCCCGGTCGCAAAATTTTCGCACTTTTCTTAGGTCAAATATTTCCAAGTCTTGGTTTTCCACCTACTAGTAGGAATTGGGACTTAAAAATTGGGGGTTTTAGAGTACTTTTAGACTGCTTTAAGAAACTTTTGTCAAATTTTCGTTTTCAGAAAAAACTTTTTTTTCGCCCCCTTTGCGCCCCCCTAGCTCGTCTGGAACCCCCCCCCAACCCAGTTTTTTTTATTTCAGAAAAATGTTGCGCTACCAATTACCTACCGTTTGGTGTGAAGCATTGTTTGCCCAGACCCGTGGAGCGTGAGAAAATTGAGGTCAAACATGTCCCGGTCGCAAAATTTTCGCACTTTTCTTAGGTCAAATATTTCCAAGTCTTGGTTTTCCACCAACTAGTAGGAATTGGGGCATAAAAAATTGGGGGTTTTAGAGTACTTTTAGACTGCTTTAAGAAACTTTCGTCAAATTTTCGTTTTGTCAAAAAAAAAATTTTTTTTCGCCCCCTTTGCGCTCCTCTAGCTCGTTTGGAACCACCCAACCCAGTTTTTTATTTCAGAAAAATGTTGCGCTATCAATTACCTACCGTTTGGTGTGAAGCATTGTTTGCCCAGACCCGTGGAGCGTGAGAAAATCGAGGGTCAAACATGTCCCGGTCGCAAAATTTTCGCACTTTTCTTAGGTCAAATATTTCCAAGTCTAGCAATTCCAACTACTAGTATGATTTGGGACTTAAACATTCGGGGTCTTAGATACCTAATAGACTGCTTTAAGAAACTTTTGTCAAATTTTCGTTTTCAGAAAAAAAAATTTTTCGCCCGCTTTTGCGCCCCCAGCTCGTCTGGAACCCCGCAAACCCCAAAATTTTTTTTTCTGAAAACGGAAAATTTGACGAAAGTTTCTTAAAGCAGTCTAATAGTACTCTAAAACCCCCAATTTTTTGAATCCCAATTCCCTACTA
>JASANB010001628.1:0-12943 GCA_030248155.1 Sabatieria punctata
TCTGGCCAACTCTGAATCGCCATGCCGAAATACCATCCCGAGAATCGGCCGATTCACTTGTGGAAATCAATTAAATTGACGATTTCGCTGGGTGCAACGATTCAGCTCTTCAAGTTGTGATACTTCTTCAATGTGCTTTGTTGCTTTCACTCTCATCTCTTCCGGCCAACTCCGAATCGCCATACCGAAATATTATCCTGAGAATCGGCCGATTCGGTTGGCCAAATTAATGAAACTAACGATTTTCCTTCAGATTGCAACGATGAATGATTTCAACTCTTGTAGCTGCGTACTTCTTCGATACGCCCTGAGCAGCACTCATATATGTTCTGGCCAACTCCGATTCGCTAAGCCGAAGTATCATCCCAAGAATCGGCTGATTCGGTTGTGGAAATTGAAACTGACGATTTTCGTTCAGATTGCCCATATTTCCTCGATACACTCTCTCTGCCCTGTATTTTGCGGTTTACCAGCTTAATTTACCCCCCTAAAATACAGTATGTACCCCCTAAAATCTGTACCTCTAAATCTGTACCCCCAAAATTTGTACACCCAAAATGGTTTCTCTCCTGAATTTTTTGCGCCCTGTATTATCCAGGATGCTTTATTTGACCCCCCCCCCAATTTGCCCCCCCCCAAAAATTATTAACCCCCAATTTTTTAGTATGTAGTGTTTTTCTGTCTGTATATTTAGTACATTCAACAGGGGGGCCGGGGTGGGGCAAAAAACAAAGCGCAAAAAATTTCGGACCAAGAAATATGGGGTAAGAATTTTTGGGGTACAAATTTTAAGGGTATATTTTGTAGGCAAAGCAAGCACGCGGAAGTATACAGGGTGCAAAAGGCATCCTGAAAAATACAGGGCGGAAGTATTGAAGAAATGGGCAATTTGAAGGAAAATCGTCAGTTTTGGCGTTTTCCACAACCGAGTCACGTCTTGGTCATGATGGGTAGTTTACGCTATCCCGTGTGTCACTTCGGCTCCGGCATGTGTGAGAGAGGTTGTTTCTTCGAGCCGTCGAGCCGTTCGAGCCGTTCGCACCGGCAGGTAACGCTGTGGGCGCTGAATTTTGTGCAATTGCGAGAACGTTTTCAGGCTGTGATTTTCTTCAATATGCTTTGTGCTTTCACTCGCATCTCTTCTGGCCAACTCCGAATCGCCATGCCGAAATACTATACCAAGAATCGGCCGATTCAGTTGTGGAAATCAATTAAACTGTGGATTTTCCCTCATATTGCAACGATTTCAACTCTTCAAGCTATGATACTTGTTCAATGTGCTTTGTGCTTTCACTCACATCTCTTCTGGCCAACTCCGAATCGCCATGCCGAAATACTATTCCGAGAATCGGCCGATTCACTTGTGGAAATCAATTAAATTGACGATTTCCCTTCAGAGTGCAACGATTTCAACTCTTCAAGCTGTCAATGTGCTTTGTGCTTTCACTCACATCTCTACTGGCCAATTCGGAATCGCCTTGCCGAAATACTATCCGGAGAATCGGCCGATTCAGGTGTGGAAATTGGTAAACTGACGATTTTCCTTCCGATTGCATCGATTTCAACTCTTCAAGCTGTGATACTTGTTCAATGTGCTTTGTACTTTCACTCACATCTCTTCTGGCCAACTCTGAATCGCCATGCCGAAATACCATCCCGAGAATCGGCCGATTCACTTGTGGAAATCAATTAAATTGACGATTTCCCTTCAGATTGCAACGATTTCAGCTCTTCAAGTTGTGATGCTTCTTCAATGTGCTTTGTTGCTTTCACTCACAGCCCTTCCGGCCAACTCCGAATCGCCATACCGAAATATTATCCCGAGAATCGGCCGATTCAGTTGTGGAAATTAATGAAACTGACGATTTTCCTTCAGATTGCAACGATGAATGATTACAACTCCTGTAGCTGCGTACGTACTTCTCCGATACGCCCTGAGCAGCACTCATATATGTTCTGGCCAACTCCGATTCGCCAAGCCGAAGTATCATCCCGAGAATCGTCCGATTCGGTTGTGGAAATTTAAAACTGACGATTTTCGTTCGGATTGCCCATATTTCCTCGATACACTCTCTCTGCCCTGTATTTTGCGGTTTACCAGCTTAGTTTACCCCCTAAAATACAGTATGCGCCCCCTAAAATCTGTACAATGTACCTCTAAATCTGTACCCCCAAAATTTGTACACCCAAAATGGTTTCTCTCCCTGAATTTTTTGCGCCCTGTATTATTCATGATGCTTTATTTGCCCCCCCCCTAAATTTCTTACCCCCCATTTTTTTAGTCCGAAGTGTTTTGCTCTCTGTATATTTCGTACATGCACCAGGGGGTCCGGCCGGGGTGTGCCAAAATACAAGGGGCAAAAAATTTCGGACCAAAAATATGGGGGTAAGAATTTTTGGGGGTACAAATTTTAAAGGTGTATATTTTGGGGGCAAAGCAAGCACGCGGAAGAATACAGGGTGCAAAAGGCATCCTGAAAAATACAGGACGGAAGTATTGAAGAAATGGGCAATTTGAAGGAAAATCGTCAGTTTCGGCGTTTTCCACAACCGAGTCACGTCTTGGTCATGGGTAGTTTACGCTATCCCGTGTGTCAGTCACTTCGGCTCCGGCAGGAAGGGGCAGGGTTGCTAGTAGGCAGGGTTGCCAATTGAAAGGCTCTGCAAAGAGCGCGGGCTGTCCTGAGCTGTTCGAAAGGACAGTGGAACTAAAAACCAAAACGAAACAAACAAAACCGAATCGGCCGATTCTCTCCCAGATGGTGCTCGGTTTAGCGAATCGGAGCTGACTGGTACATGTGGTTGGACAGGATGCTCAGGTGTATCGAAGAAGCACCACAGCTGAAATCGTTGCAATCTGAATAAAAATCGACAGTTTAATTGATTTCCAAACTGAATCAGCCGATTCTCGGGATAGTATTTCGGCAAGGCGATTCCGAATTGGCCAGTAGAGATGTGAGTGAAAGCACAAAGCACATTGACAGCTTGAAGAGTTGAAATCGTTGCAATCGGAGGGGAAATCGTCAATTTAATTGATTTCCACAAGTGAATCGGCCGATTCTCGGGATAGTATTTCGGCATGGCGATTCGGAGTTGGCCAGAAGAGATGTGAGTGAAAGTACAAAGCACATTGAACAAGTATCACAGCTTGAAGAGTTGAAATCGATGCAATCGGAAGGAAAATCGTCAGTTTTACCAATTTCCACACCTGAATCAGCCGATTCTCCAGATAGTATTTCGGCAAGGCGATTCCGAATTGGCCAGTAGAGATGTGAGTGAAAGCACAAAGCATATTGACAGCTTGAAGAGTTGAAATCGTTGCAATCGGAGGGGAAATCGTCAATTTAATTGATTTCCACAAGTGAATCGGCCGATTCTCGGGATGGTATTTCGGCATGGCGATTCGGAGTTGGCCAGAAGAGATGTGAGTGAAAGCACAAAGCACATTGAACAAGTATCATAGCTTGAAGAGTTGAAATCGTTGCAATCTGAAGGGAAATCGTCAATTTAATTGATTTCCACAAGTGAATCGGCCGACTCTCGGGATGGTATTTCGGCATGGCGATTCGGAGTTGGCCAGAAGAGATGTGAGTGAAAGCACAAAGCACATTGAACAAGTATCATAGCTTGAAGAGTTGAAATCGTTGCAATCTGAAGGGAAATCGTCAATTTAATTGATTTCCACAAGTGAATCGGCCGACTCTCGGGATGGTATTTCGGCATGGCGATTCGGAGTTGGCCAGAAGAGATGTGAGTGAAAGCACAAAGCACATTGAACAAGTATCATAGCTTGAAGAGTTGAAATCGTTGCCATCTGAAGGGAAATCGTCAATTTAATTGATTTCCACAACTGAATCGGCCGATTCTTGGGATAGTATTTCGGCATGGCGATTCGGAGTTGGCCAGAAGAGATGCGAGTGAAAGCACAAAGCATATTGAAGAAAATCACAGCCTGAAAACGTTCTGGCAATTTCACAAAATTCAGCGCCCACAGCGTTACCTGCCGGTGCGAACGGCTCGAACGGCTCGACGGCTCGAAGAAACCGAATTGCCTTTTTATATACCGAACAAACACCTTGGCAGCTCAACCAACTAGAACTGAATAGTAGAGTGTGAACTGGTATTCCTGTGTTTTCCAGGTACATTTGTGCATGTAACACAGCGGGGCTGCGGTTCTGCTCCCCTCCCACTGACATGGGCCAACCCCCCCGATAGGGGAGCACCCCACCAAAACGAACTTTTCCACTCTCCCTCTCCGATGTTTCTGGCACATTTTTTTACAGTTTCAGATGCTAAAATTGCCTGTAAAACAGCGCTTTTTAGCTGTAGGTGGTACCCGAGACTTAATCAGCGTTTTATACGATTTGTAGCACAAAATTGCTATTTTTGAACGTTTTTAGCACTCCACACTGCGAATTTGGGCTCAGACACCCCAACCCTTCGGCCTTCCCTCCAAACAATATTGAGCTGCTACAATACATGTAACAGGTGGTCTGACCCCCGAAATAGGCCAGACCCCCAGATTGGCCCCCTACCCCCTCCGATTTGCACTTTGGTGAGAAATTCTGGATCAGGTGTAGCGGGGGGAATCAGGAACTGATCGCAAACAAAAATTAATGTTTAATATGTTCATAATTAATTATAAATTAACATGTTTTATCGATAAATACCGACTATCGATTATTTTTTGGCAAAATTCCAAAATTTCAAAATCGTCCAAAATGGTCATGTTGTATATTATTTGAAAGCCCTTCGCCTGGCGAGTCTAATGATCACTACATCAACATAGGGCAAACCCCGGGGGGTCTGTTTTGCCAAATATAAAAGTACCCCTAGAGACGCATCAGTATAGGCAGGCTCCGGATGGCCTGTTTTCCAAATATAAAAATACCCCTAAAGGGACGCATCAGTGTAGGCACGCTCCGTAGATAAAATACGGGAGGCATAGAATAGAGGGAAAATACGGGATTATTTTAAATAAATAAGTGCATGCGGCGGCACAATGGTTTGTTTCTATTTGTTTTTTGCAGCGTTGGGAAGAAGATGCATTCAAGTTCAACAGCAACGGCTGATCGTGCTGAAGAAGGTCGGTGCTCATGGGTTTCAGAAAGTTCAAGCAGCAGTGGCGCTGATCTTCAAGTGTTGGTGTTGCGTCACCAGTCAACAGAGAGCCTTTCAGTGTTTGGAAGCAAACTGAGCGCACAGATTGAAAAACACGTCGAGCTCGTCTACAAGGTTGGTTGGGATGGAACCCAGCATTTTGGACTAAAAACTAGCTAGTACTGGAGTGATTGAGAGTGCCAACTGAATTGGCGCCATACAACAGTAGTAGAGTATAGTAGGCAGGGTTCGTGCGGCTTTTGATAAGCAAATTCCCTGACCAAAGTCAAAATTCCCTAACCAACCAGAGTTAGGAAATTTCAACAAGGATGAGAAAATTTTGGAAAAATGGCTTTTAAAAACGCATCTAAATGGTATTATGAGTGAAAATTTTGCAGTTGTAGTAGTACTAGAAAGTTAGGAGTCGCATTTTCAAATGGGAGGTGTGTAAAGTGCTGGCAGGGACCTTTGGTTGGTCTTTGCGTCTACTGCTATCAACTTTTTCCCTGATCGGACATAAAATTCTTTGACTTTTTTAAATTTCCTGACTGTTCCATAACTCCCTGACTTTCCAGGTGCCACACGAACCCTAGGTAGTGTGTATAATGAAGTAGAAAGACTAGTTCTTGCAAACACACAAAACGCACACGCACAACCACACAACTCAAGCACACACTCTGCTATGGAGGCAGTAGAGCCCTTCCCCCAAAAAAGTCGAAAAATCTCTGTAAATTTGCCGATTTTTCTCAAAGAAAGTCGCTAAAGGCCAAACCAATGTTTTAGGTAAAGTTGGTCTCGACCAGCTACATCTAATAAGCATAAAGCCGAACAGTTATTTATTCTAGATGTTGGTTGATGCAGGCATCAATCCCCAGTGGACCACCGCTGATCACTGTTTTAATGTTCAGACGAGGCACGGAGCTATTTACGTGTTACCTGCATTTGAGGGGCCTTTGTTCACTCATCTGACTGGTTTGGACTGTCGCATTCTGGGTTTGAGTGTGGTGGCCAGCTGTTTGAAGTCTAATCGGGTATCTAACTAGTCAATACGTAGTAGTAGCAACGGTAGCATCCATTCTAAAAGTGTTAGCATGCTATTTGTTATCACTTCATCGCGCCTACTAATATTAATGGTGGTATGGATATAAGGTGAAGTAGGCATGCGACTACTTTAGCTTTAACCAGACATGTGCATAGTGCCCAGGCCAGGGGTGACGAAAATAAAAGTCTTCCGAACGTTGCCGGAGGCTGGTAGAAAGCTTCAGAATGCGTTTTTATGCCACAGAAATAAGTTTTGGCAACTACGCACCAAACCAGAAATTTTCGCCAATTTTAATGTGACTTTTGACTTTAATTTTGATAAAATCCGGTTTTGGGAGTTTTTGTCAAAACTTAACTTTTACTTTTGAATTTGAATTGTACGTGAAATTTTCAAATTTCAAGCCAAAATTTGAACTTTGCGCCGAGCTATTGAGCATTTCGCAAGACAACAACGCATGGAGATCTAGCTGGCCTCCTCTGATCTACGGGCCCTGCACATGTATGGCTTTAGCTTATGGATATACAGTAGTGCACTAAAATGTTCTCTCCACTTTTCGGGTTCACTCAAAGCTTTCGTTCTCGCGATTTGTTTATCGATTTGGCTCAAATTTGCAGCAAAAATTAACGAGACAACTGGCTGCAAATTATACAAGTTTGGTTCAAAAATTCTTGCTCTTGTCATGCTCATTTTATGACCCGAAAACTAAGAATCAGGGTTGTCCACGCAAATGCACTTTTTTCGGTAATTCAGACTGCGGCTTTGAAACTTGCAGGAATGATTGGCGTGGGCATAAGGGACTGAGCGGGCAGCCCTGTTCCCATTCCCATTCTCAAATATAACTAAAATTGGGGAATTTCAAATGTGATTTTTCTTCGTAAAACAGGCAAAATCATGATTTTTAAGATTTTCGATTTCCGAAAAACCGTGGCAAATGATCTGGAAGTGAGTTTAGAAATCAATCAGGTTCATTCATTTGTCAAACTTGCTGCTAAAATCTGTATTGATAAAGGACTGATTCAAGTTTTGCACCAAATTTGCACAGTATGCAGTCTGTCTTGTTAATTTGCTGAATATTTGAGCCTAATCGATACAGAACTCATCGAGAACGAAACGTTTGAGTGAACCCGAAAAAGTGGAGAGGACATTTTTGTGCACTATCGGTGTTTTTGGAAGCCCCTTTTTTCATTTCTTGCTTGTTTTTAGCTCTAAAACGCTATTTGGCAGCTTAAAATAGTGATTTTTAGCGTCCTTACTGAAAAAATCGTGCTAAAAACGCATTTCCAGGCGTTTTGCAGCTTTTTGAAATTTGGGACCCCCCTCTGGACGAAACCCCCCATCTGAGGAACCCCCTCCCCCAGGTCCGCCCGGAGCTGTTACATGTATGGTAATGGATTATTGTAACTATAGAAAATAGTAGTTAGAAGCAAGAGCGAAGCAGCGTGTTGTCAGTTCAGTTGTGATTGTCTGTTGTAGGCGCTGCCAAAGTACAGGCACCCAGTGTATTCGAATGTTTTGGATGGCTCCTGCATTGCATTTACTGGCATCAAAGGACCTCAGCGAGTGCGCATTCACTCAGTTGCTGACTGATCTGAGAAGACAATTTTACAGGAACGCCTCGTTCGCTTGGTTATGTGGATGGGTGGATTTCATATGAAAGATCTAAAGGAACGTTGCACTCACTTGGTCACTACTGAGGTTGGTTCACTGAAATACAAGGTAAATAAATGATTGCCTG
The DNA here is from genome assembly GCA_030248155.1 of Sabatieria punctata. Taxonomy (NCBI): domain Eukaryota; kingdom Metazoa; phylum Nematoda; class Chromadorea; order Araeolaimida; family Comesomatidae; genus Sabatieria; species Sabatieria punctata. The sequence continues at coordinate 7,878 of JASANB010001628.1, forward strand.
AACTGGCTCTTTAACATAGGAATAACCTTTTTAAGATCGGCTCTTTAAAGCTTATGCAGGAGGCATTTGGGGGGTCTGAGTTTAGAAGGCGGTCTGGAAAGTCTGGGCAACATGTTACCTAAATCGAATCATACAGAATACATGTAACACGTATAGAATCATATATGTAACAGGTCCCGGCCGACTCGGGGGAGGTGGGGTTTCGCTCAGAGGGGGGTATAAAATTTCAGCAAGCTCCAAAATACCTGGAAATGCGTTTTTAGCACGTTTTTTCTCAGTAAGGAGACTAAAAACGCTATTTTAAGCTGCCAAATATCCTGTTAGAGCTAAAAACAAACAAAAAACGATAAAACGGGCTTCCTAAAGCATCGATTTCTCTGAAACATCAGTTGTGGAAACGGCAAATTCGGTTTCCAAAGGCTTTTCAAGCGAATTTTAAGCTAAAATTAGTTATTTCTGAGCCAGTTTCTTAGTACTCGAGCTGCTACTAGTACTTGCATTTTTAGGTCGGGGGTCCCTAAACTTCTCTCGGGAGTGAGGGCGTTTGGTCTTTCTAGCTAGGGGAGATAACCCCAAACTCCCTAGTACATGTATGGGTAGAATACAGGTAAGAGCAACAGTTTTTATTATCGTGGAGATGAAATTATCTGGTCCTAATCGGTAAGAGTAAAGCCATACCCCTTTTACACTTGCGTGTACGGACGGACCGACCAGAACTTAGATTCCGAGGCAAAGCCTAAACCCTAAACCGAGAACCATGTATTTCCTATATGCGTGCTAAGTTTGATTGTTGTGTTTAGGCGGCGGCTGCGGCACGTCTACCTATTCTCAAGCCAGACTGGATTCAGGAGGCGTGGAGAGTGTCATTGTCCATGGAGGACGTTGATGCCACCAGCGACCACTTCATCTCTGACTTCAGAGTGCTGCCATTTTCCGGCCTTGTCGTCTGTGCCACAGGTCTCACGCCGCAACAGAAGACAGAGATCAGTGCCCAAATTCAAGAGTTTGGCGGAACATTCCGCGCTGCAATGCGTAAGGGCGACTGTTCTCATCTGGTGGCGGACAAGACCGCTTGTGAGTGGTTTTGAACGGCTTTAGTCTGTTTTATACGTCTATGCCAGTTCAGCTGATAAGTACCGCATTGCACTGTCTTGGGGACTGAAGATTGTGAGACAGAGTTGGATCAGTGATTGCATTAAAAGTGGATATTGTTTGGACGAGACTCCTTACGCTACGGAAAGAAGACGGCAACCACCGAAGTCGGGTCCTGGCCGGTCTACTAAAGCTTCTACTCCTCGTAAAGAAAGAAGTGTTGGTATGGTTGCTTTTAATTGGCGATTGACTCCCCGAAAATCAATTTCGCCCAAAAGGTAGAGGGCGGTATTCCCAGCCACTGGCCGTTTGACGAAATTTAACGGTACGGTACTATTAGGCGATGCCGATTGGGCGATGGTACTATTAGGCGACAAAAAACATTAAGAGATAATAGTACCAATTAGGCGTCCCCTCCGAATCACTCAAGGGTCAAGGGCCATGTTCAGCTGTAAGCCTAACTGCGCTATTTTTAACTATGCATGGCTAAGTGGCACTAAAATCATGTCTCGTTAATCTTTTAACTCGTTAACTAGGGAACGACCGGAATTCCGATTCCGATTCCGATCGGAACTGGCAGTTCCGATTCCGATTCCGAACTCAGAGGTCTCGGAATTTTTCGGAACTTTCGCTAAATTTTTAGGAAATCAAACACCAATTCTATGCGTACTATTGCGTGTCTTCTTTGCTGTGCAATCGACAATCTGCATAGTTTAGTAATCCATAACCTACTGTAATCCCACTAAGTAAAAAAATATAAGTTAGCACTACTCCGTTGTGGAAGCACCTGAGTCTGAAGCACTCAGCAGTCTTCAAACGCCTCAAAGATTTTGATCAAAGCCAGTGAACGAAAAGTTTAAAGTGGCAATACACATTTTGGAAGGCGACAGAAGTCACTTGAAGCCTGAAAAATAGAGTATGAACAATACCTCAAAGACCCAATACCCAATACCTGAGACCCCAATACCCAATACTCGCGTAACTGAGCCAAAAATTGCATTTCAGTGAAAAGGTACATTCCAGTGGTGTACACAGGATTTCTTTCACAGGGATTAAAATTTCGAAGAGGCTTAGTTGGGCCATTGTCCAACTAGGGCGAGATATTTTGAAAAATTAGCCTTTAAGAAAGATTTAGAAGCCTTCTGGATGGTAAAATAAGCAAAAATTAACAGTTTTAGTCCGTACATGATCTACTGTATTACAGTGTTTCTTATTTTCGGCAGATTTTTTCTTCAAACTCCACCGGAAAGGGGTATACCGACCCGCACCCCTGGGCCCTGGGTACAGTACCATACATTCTGTATCACTAAAATGACAAATTTCAATTGAATTACAAACGTTTATCTTAGATAAGAATAGAGAAATTGCGCTAATTACTGGTGTACTAATTAGAAAAGCGGACAGTATAAGACATTCTTAACCTTTAGTTTATTAACGCAAAAACGGTTTTCTATACCTACTGTAATCATCAGTCAATCTTTTCGATTTTTTTCAGGTCAGTTTTTCAGTTCAACAGCGATTTTAGTAGGTCCTAATTAGTATTGGGCATTGCGGCATAAAAAAACCCAATACCAAACCTGGAAAACACCCCCAATACACACACTACCCAATATCAGTTCGCCTTCTACTGAAAACGTTGAAAAATTGTTGTTTTTAAAGTATAATTTACGCGCTTTGAATTTTACCTATTGATGGTTGCGATTTTAATGCATTGTTATCGTTTGACATGGTGATTTGTACTGGATGTTTGCATGGAATTGTAAAGGATTATTGCGTAGACACTGTTTCTTTGCCAAAAACAGGTTATTCCAAAATTTTAAGCCGATTTTCAAAAAAGTTCCAATTCCGAAAAATTCCGATTCGGAACTGTACTTGAGTTCCGATTCCGATCGTACCCAAAAATCCGGTTCCGGTCGTTCCCTATCGTTAACTTATAGCTAAACAAGGTTATATTCACGGGCCCTGGCTGTTTCTAACTCAGATTCTGGCATTTGCCCTTATTCCCCAGCTTGCGTCGAGAACGCGAGCGGCCGTCGGGTCGGCCACCTATTTTTCCGGTTGCTATGTTCATTAACACACTGGATGCAGACGATCGCACCAATAACTTTGCGGAAGCAGCTCACAGAGTTTCGTAGCGAGAATTTGATGCGGCGCGTCCATCCATGTGGCGCTTTATAAGGGTTCTGCGACATGCATACATGGGCCGGAAAAATGGGTTGGCGGTAGTCAAAATTCGAAAATTTTGAGGTAGGCCTGCCGGTTTGGGGGGTCGCGGCGATTTTGGCGGGTGGGTCAGGAACAAAAGTCGGATTCAGGTGGGTGGGTGGGGTCGTTTGGCGGGTTGAGCCCAAGTTGGGGTGTGGGCAAAACCCCCGAACCCCCCGCGGCCCATGTAGGGCGACATGCGCAGAAATCCAGATACTCTACTTAATGAACGCTCAGTGAGTTGGAATTTATCCATCCATGGTGTTGCACTTATTTTTTAAATGAGTCCTTGAAATTGCTTTGCTATTTTTGTTATGCTTTGTTTTAATTGCTGTTGTGCTGTTTGCATTGTTCTGCAATGTTTTAGTGGTAACCTATGTTGCCGCACGGACTTACAGAAAAAATTATTCCTGTCGCCTAATAGTACCGTCGCCTAATAGTACCGCTAAATCGCCTAATCGGCGTCGCCTAATAGTCCTGCTTCGGAAATTTAAGGCATATCAGAGAACTCCATTCGGCTGATGACCTGTTACATGTATGCTTGCTATTACTAACTTGCCAAAACGCTTTTAGTAGAGAAAATTTAACGCTGCAGACTACGGCACTTTTAGGGAGATTTGACGACAAAGGTTGCTTCATAAAGAGGATTTTTGCTCATTAAAGTAGCGATATAGTGTGGTGTGTGTTTTTGTGGATAATATCGAATCGATCTATCGGCAGACCCCGACCTGGTGTTTTTAAAGTTTCTTACACAGATTTTTAGATGTTTCTGTTTTCGAAGCCGACTTCAGCGCTATACCCGGAGCAGCGAATCTAACTCAGATGTCGAATGCGAGCGTAATGGTCGGTGCTGCAAATCAGTCAGTCGTGCCCGACACACCGAATCTCAGTCGTCCCAAACCGCAGGTCCCTCCAGCATCAATCAACCAGTCGCGAGTTGGTCGCAAACGTGCTGCTGGTGCAGTCGACAATGCAGCTGCCGATTCTGTTAGTGTGTTGGAGAGATCGGCACTTGAAAACTTGGACATCAGTCGCGCCACTGCCGGCTACTTCCTCGACTCCTGCCGCATTTTCTTGAGTGGCTTCCCTCCCCAACAAATGGAAAAACTGAAACGGATAATTAACGCTGGTGGCGGCACGCGCAAAGTTTCTCTCTCTTCCGATGTTACGCACATCGTGCTAGGTGAGGCCAGATTGCCCAACACTCTGCTGGAGAATATCAAGAAGGCTTCGGTTGCTGCCACGCCAAGTCATGTGGTGTCGGTGGGCTGGCTCGTAGAGTCCTACCGAGCTGGTAAGATGCTTCCGGTCGACAAGTTCTTGCATCCGCTCATTGCACCAATTGATGAAGAGCTAATCGATCAGCCCACGCCAAACGCTGCCAAACGGTAGCTTTATGCGATGCGTGTTTTCCCTGCTTTTAGTTAATGTTTTTAGGCTAAAGGCAGACGTAACTGTCCAAGAAGTTCAGGAACCGCAACAAACATCGACCAGGTTAAACCAAGTTCTCGCTCTCTACATGGATCTTGACACCGATAAACAGGAGCCGTTGCAGTCATCTATTACTGACGACGTACTGGTTTTTATTCTTGCGGAAGCATGCATGGGCCGGAAAAATGGAGTTGAGGGGTGTTGCGTTTTGGCAGGGGATGGGTGGAGAGTGGAAAATCGTGTACCCAAAAAAACAGTCGCCATCATTTTGGAGGGGCTATTGTTGGTCGTTGAGGGGATTTTGCAAATTTTTGATTTCTGTTTTTCCAAAAAACGTC